>CM053026.1:731154172-731203265 GCA_028564925.1 Lithobates sylvaticus
ATGAGACTGGAAGAAAATCTGTAATATAATAGCAGAAGAAATAATGTTCACAGTGCAATTAAATGTTTCATTTTTATACATATCAAAAGTAGCGTTTTACTTGGCTGAACAATACACATCAAATTACTCAAGTGTTTGTATTGGCTGTATAACCTCGGTATAGTCTCTAAAAGATGCTGTATTTTAACCACTTAAGGACCGAGCCTCTTTCTGAGATTTGTTGTTTACAAGTTAAAAACATTTTTTTTTGCTAGAAAATTACCTAGTACCCCCAAACATTATACTTTTTTTTCTAACACCCTAAAGAATTGAATGGCGGTTGTTGCAATACTTTCTGTCACACCGTATTTGCACAGCGGTCTTACAAGCGTACTTTTTTTTGGAAAAAATACACTTTTTTTAATTTAAAAAATAAGACAACTGTAAAGTTAGCCCATTTTTTTTATATTGTGAAAGATAATGTTACGCCAAGTAAATTGATACCCAACATGTCACGCTTCAAAATTGCGCCGCTTGTGGAATGGCGACAAACTTTTACCCTTAAAAATCTCCATAGGTGATGTTTAAAAAATTCTACAGGATGCATGTTTTGAGTTACAGAGAAGGTCTAGAGCTAGAATTATTGCTCTCACCCTACTGGTCGCGGCGGCTGCATGTGTAGTTTGAACACCGTTTTCATAAGCGGCGCTACTCAAGTATGCGTTCGCTTCTGTACGTGATCTCGACGGGGCGCGTTTAAATTATTATTATTTTTTCTTATTTATTTTACCTTTTTGTTTTTTTATTTTTACACTGTTCTTTTTTAAAAAAATTGTGTCACTTGTATTCCTATTACGAAGAATGTAAACATTTCTTGTAATAGAAAAAAAGCATGACAGGACCTCTTAAATATGAGATCTGGGGTCAAAAAGACCTCAGATCTCATATTTACACTAAAATGCAATAAAAAAATAAATAAAAGGTTGTTATTTGAAAAAAAAAAAAAGTGTCCCTTTAGGAGCTATGGGCGGAAGTGAAGTTTTAACGTTGCTTCCGCCCTGCAATGGTATGGAGATGGCAGTATACTGATGAGGATTGAGGCCTCACTCGTCTCCATACCCAGCAAGATGGCTCCGGTAATCGGCGGAGGGCACCGGAGCGTGGCAGGAGGCCCTCTGCCGCCACCAATAAAAGTGATCTTGCAGTGAATACGCTGCAGAGACCACTATTATCGGAAATCGGACCGCCGGCCGAAGAAGAGGATACCGGGGTTATAGCAGCTAGCTGCTGCCATAACAAAGATATCCCTCTTCAAAGTTAGGACGTATATCAGCATGCGGCGGTCCAGAAGTGGTTAAGAAGCGTAAAAGTTTTTAAGGTATAAACTTAAGTTAAAGGTATACTCCAATTAAGCTTGCAAGTGGAGCATGGAAGTTCCTAATTTATAATGATTTATGGCAAATTTTTTATGTATTTTTACGTGTGCATGTTTTTAAATGCTATTCTTATGTATATATTATGGAAAATTGTTATCAAATACTTACCGTACTTTTCCTTTCCTGTCCTATCCTCACATCAGTACACAATGGGTAAATGCCTCATCTGGCGCCCACATGACCACCTTTTCCTAGCCGAATAAAAGACAGCCCCTCCCCCATTGATGTGTTTGATAATCTAGCCTGCGACAGGCCACTTGGGAGGGAGTCCTGTGCTGACGTGAGGATAGGCCAGGAAAGGAAAATTACGGTAAGTATTTGATAACAATTTTCCATACTCCTGGCCTTACCTCACGTCAGCACACAATGAGATTTAACTAGCTGAATAAATGGGTGGGAGAGAACACATGAAAAGAAACATTGACAATCGCAGAAAAGCTGCCAAAGACAAAAATAATTTATATGTCTCGTCCCAAACTTTGCAGAACTTGCCGACTGAATGAAGGGCTAGCCATCTCTCATATATTCTTCACTGGCATAACTGCCCCAAAGGCTGCCACCTCTCAGTTCGAAGGAGCTTGCCCCCGTTCCTGAGCAGAAAGGCCCACGTCCTGCATGCCAATCTAATCACCCTGGTGAAACAATAGAAGATGACTCAAGAACCTGATGGCAAACTGAAAAGGATTGTCCACTTTCCTCATGTCTTTGATCTTTGCATGTACACTGTTAGCATCTTGTGTAAGGACCAGTGATGTAAGTAACTCAGTTAAAATAAATGGAGTTACTTAACGCAGTTACTTTAGAGGGTAACGAGTAATCTAACTGATTACTCTTCCCCTCATGGTAACGCCATTCCCGTTACTTGGGCGGCATTACCGCAATTACATCTACCGCCACTCGATGGCAGTAGTGTAATTCCAGTGTAGCATGAAAGTCACTATCCCGTGAAAGACGATACCTCCTGACGCTACTGCGCATGCGCCGGTTTCAGTCACAAGAAACCAAGCGCAGAGCTGCTCAAGGCGAATACAGCTGACAAGGATTAACCCCTCACACGCCGATGGATCGGCTACACAGAGAAAGGCACGAACTCCATCTAGATGACAGCAGCTGCGGCGGGGCACGGCGAGGGCTCAAGGCGGCAGACACACAGGCTGGTTGCGAGGGGACAGCAACAAGCTGTATCACATACACACAGGCTGGATGGGGGCACACCATGCATAGCACAGGGAAAACACCATGGATATGATGTAGGATATGATGAATTTACCATAGAGCCAATACTAGTTGAGGTACTTAGTGTTGGAAAATAATTTGCCTAACAGATCTGTTAGTGGATCCTGCTTTACCGGTAAGTAGATTGCCTTTAACTGCCTGTAAGCGGCTTTTCGTCCAGTGAAAAGTTTATGTTACGAAAAGTAACAGGAAAACACAGACACTTGGTGCCCCCTTGGTGGGCAATGTAAGCTACTGCTGTCTTGTTGTCAATCAACAACTTTACTCGGGCCCCTTGGAGAAAGATCCTGAAAGGCTTGCAATGCTAGGAAAAAAAATGTAATTGTACAAATTTAATAGAACAAATGAATGGGGTGGGCAACTACATGGCAAATGAGGTTTAATGTAGAAAAATTTTAATAAAGCATTTGGGTGGCAAAAATATGAATGCAATCTATACACTGGTGGAGAACCTCTGGGGGAATCTAGGATGGAAAAGGACCTGGGGGTCCTAGTAGATGATAGGCTCAGCAATGGCATGCAAAGCCAAGCTGCTAATAACAAAGCAAACATAATATTGCCATGCATTAAAAAGGGGATCAACTCCAGAGATAAAATTATAATTCTCCCGCTCTACAAGACTCTGGTCCGGCCGCACCTGGAGTATGCTGTCCAGTTCTGGGCACCCGTCCTCAGGAAGGATGAACTGGAAATGGAGTACAAAGAAGGGCAACAAAGCTAATAAAGGGTCTGGAGGATATTAGTTATGAGGAAAGGTTGCGAGCGCTGAACTTATTCTCTCTGGAGAAGAGACGCTTGAGGGATTTCAATTTACTAATACCGTACTGGTGACTCCAATATAGGGATTTAAATGAAGCACACAGCTATACGGTAATACAAAGAAAATCAATGTTTATTGGTACATATTCACATGTTGAGTCATATCAAAATAGAGTGAGAGGGGATATGATTTCAATTTACAAATACCGTACTGGTGACCCCACAATAGGGATAAAACTTTTTATCCCTGAAGGGAGTTCAATAAGACTCGTGGCCACGCATTAAAATTAGAAGAAAAGAGGTTTAACCTTACCACTAAAAGCCCCGGACCATTTGGCTGTCGTGTGACGTGGCTCCCAAACAAAGTTGACGTCCTTTTTTCCACACAAATAGAGCTTTCTTTTGGTGGTATTTGATCACCTCTTCAGTTTTTATTTTTTGCACTAAACAAAAAAAGAGCGACAATTTTGAAAAAAAACGCATTATTTTTTAACTTTTTGCTATAATAAATATCCCCAAAAAATATATAAAATTTTTTTTTTCCCTTAGTTTAGGCCAATATGTGTTCTTCGACATATTTGTGGTAAAAAAAAATTGCAATAAGCGTCTATTGATTGGTTTGCGCAAAAGTATTAGCGTCTACAAAATAGGGGATAGATTTATGGCATTTTTATTTTTAATTAGTAATGGCGGTGGTGATCTGCGATTTTTATTGGGACTGTGACATTATGGCGGACACATTGTACAATTTTGACAAATTTTTGGGACCATTGGCATTAATACAGCGATCAATGCTATAAAATTGCATTGATTACTGTAAAAATGTCACAGGTAGTGAAGGGGTTAACCACTAGGGGGTGGGGGAGGGGTTAAAAGTTTCCTAGGGAGAGACTCTAACTGTGGGGGGATGGGCTAGCAGTGACATGACACTGATCGCTGCTCCCGATGACAGGGAGCAGACGATTAGTGTCCTGTAACTAGGCAGAACAGGGAGATGCTGTGTTTACATCGGCATATCCCTGTTCTTTAGCTCCGTGACACGATCGCGGGCACATCAAGTCCGCGGGCACGGTCACGCGCGCCGCCAGCGGAAAATCCAAAGTGACGTACAAGTACGTTATTTTGCCCAGCCGTGCCATTCTGCTGACATAAAAGTACAGGAGCCGGTCGGCAAGCGGTTAAACTACGTAGAGGGTCCTTTACTGTAAGAGCGGCAAGGATGTGGAATTCTCTTCCACAGGCGGTGATCTCAGTGGGGGGTTATCGATAGTTTAAAAAAAACTATTAGCACCTGAACGACCACAACATACAGGGATATACAATGTAATACTGACATATAATCACACACATAGGTTGGACTTGATGGACTTGTGTCTTTTTTCAACCTCACCTACTACAGGCATACCCCATTTTTAAGTACACAATGGGGTTTATTTACTAAAGCTGGAAAGTGCAAAATCAGGGTCACTTCTGCATAGAAACCAATGAGCTTCCAGGTTTTATTACCAAAGCTTAATTGGTCAAGCTGGGGTTAGAAGCTCATTGGTTTCTATGCAGAAGTGAGCCTGATTTTGCACTTTCCAGCTTTAATAAATAAACCCCATTGTGTATTTAAAAGTGGGGTATGCCTGTATGTAACTGAGCTTCTGAACAGACTGAGGTACAACCTGGCAGCGTCGGATAGACTGAAACATAATATCCCAGAGATATTCTATTGGATTTAGGTCAGGCAAGCGTGGGGGCCATTCAATGGTATCAATTCCTTCATCCTCCAGGAACTTGCTGCATACTCTCGCCAAATGAGGCCAGGCATTGTCATGCTCCAGAAGGAACCCAGGACCCACTGCACCAGCATAGGGTCTGACTATGGGTCCAAGAATTTCATTCGATATCTAATGGCAGTCAGGATGCCATTGTCTAGCCTGTAGCCGACTGAGCGTCCCTCCATGGATATGCCTCCCCAGACCATTTACTGATCCACCACCAAACCGGTCATGCTGAATGATGTTACAGGCAGCATAACATTCTCTGCGGCTTCTACAGACCCTTTCACATTTGTCACGTGTGCTCAGGGTGAACCTGCTCTCATCTGTGAAGAGCACAAGGCCCCAGTGGTGGACCTGCTGATTCTGGTGTTCAGTGGCAAATGCCAATCGGGCTCCAGGGTGCCAGGCAGTGAGCACAGGGCCCAGTAGAAGATGTCAGACCTCAGGCCACCCTCATGAAGTCTGTTTATGATTGTTTGGTCAGAGACATTCATACCAGCGGCCTGGTGGAGGTTATTTTGTAGGGCTCTGGCAGTGCTCATCTTGTTCCTTCTTGCACAAAGGAGCATATACCGGTCCTGCTGATGCATTAATGACCTTCTACGGCCCTGTCCATCTCTCCTAGAGTAACTGCCTGTCTCCTGGACTCTCCTCCATGCTCTTGAGACTGTGCTGGGAGACAAAGAAAACCTTCTGCCAATGGCACGTATTGATGTACCATCCTGGAAGAGTTGGCCTGCCTGTGCAACCACTATAGGGTCCAGGTATCGCCTTATGTTACCAGTAGTGACACTGACCCTAGCCAAAACTAGTAAAAATCTGTCAGAAAAGATGAGTAGGGAAATAAAATGTCAGTGGCCTCCACCTTTAAAACCATTCCCGTTTTGGAGGTTGTCTCATTGTTGCTCATCTAGTGCACCTGTTGTTAATTTTATTAACACCAAAGCAGCTGAAACTGAATAAAAATCCCCTCTGCTACTTAACTGATCAGATCAATATCCCAGGAGTCTAATTGACTTGATGCTATACTCTGATTAAAAGGCGTTCCTTTAATTGTTTTGAGCAGTGTGTATATACAGTGGATATAAAAAGTCTACACACCCCTGTAAATGTCAGCTTTCTGTGATACAAAAAAATGAGACAAAGATAAATAATTTCAGAACTAAACTGTACAACTCAGTTCATCAAACTGAAATCTTTTAGGTGGGAGGAAAGTTAAAATAAGAAACTAAAATAATATGGTTGCATAAGTGTGCACAGCCTATTAAACTAATACTTTGTTGAAGCACCTTTTGATTTTTTTTACAGCACTCAGTCTTTTTGGGTATGAGTCTATCAGCATGGCACATGTTGACTTGGCAATATTTGCCCACTCTTCTTTGCAAAAACACTCCAAATCTGTCTGATTGCAAAGGGACCTCATGTGCACAGCCCTCTTTAGATCACCCCACAGATTTTCAATGGGATTCAGGTCTGGGCTCTGGCTGAGCCATTCCAAAACTTTAATCTTTTTTTGATACCTTTTAACAATGAGATCCCTCTGAAGCTTAGGAAGCTCTCTGCGGACCATGGCTTTTGCTGTAGGATGTGACTAAGAAAATGTCAGGAAAGACCTACTAGAACAGTTGTACTTTATTTGGGGTTAATCAGAGGCACTTTAAATGATGGAAGGTGTGTCCTGACTCCTGTTTAACATGAGTGTGGATATGATTGCTTATTTCTGAACACAGCTACACCCTAGTTATAAGAGGGTGTGCACACTTATGCAACCACATTTTTATTTTTATTTTATTTTTACTGCCCCCCCCCCCCCCAAAGATTTGTGTTTGTTTTTCAATTGAGTTGTACAGTTTATAGGTCACATTAAAGGTGGGGGAAAAAAATCTGAAATGATTTATCCTTGTCTAATTTTACATCACAGAAACCTGACATTTTGGCCCCTTTCACACTGGGGTGTTTTTCAGGGGGTACAGCGCTAAAAATAGCGCCTGTACAGCGCCTGAAAAAATCTGGCCCCATTCACTCCAGTGTGAAAGCCGGCAGGACGGTCAAAAAAGTCTTGCTAGCAGCATCTCTGGAGCGGTATAGAAGCGGTGTATTAACCGCTCCTATACCGCTCCTACCCATTGATTTCAATGGGACACCGCGGTAATACCGCGGGGGATTTTAACCCTTTTTCACCCGCTAGCGGTGCGGTTTTAACCCCCTCTAGCGGGCGAAAAAGGGTTAAAATCCCCCCGAATCCCACGGCTAAAACAACGGTAAAGCAGCGCTAAATATAGTGCTGCTTTACCGTCGCCGCGGCTCCCGCCCCAGTGTGAAAGGGGCCTTTAAGAGGGCGCTATAGACTTTTTATATCGTATGTGTGTATATATATATATATATATATATATATATAATGTCCCATGTTGTTTTTTTACAAAAGCTTGCAGGGGAAAGTTAATTACTGACAATTTAAATGGCCTTTTTTAAATTTTTTTGTAAATATCACTTTTTGCTGTACTAGTTTGTATACATCCAAGAGATGTATAGATGATAAAGTGCTGTGTCACAGGCAGGTATTTTTCTTTTTTTTGCATTGGTACTTGTCCCCCAGGTCAGTGCCTAGCAGCCCCTACCCCCCAAACCCATACCCTTTTTTTGACAACCCCTTGCCTTTTAACCTTGAAAATATGGAAAATCTGTTTTAAAGATTTGTCTCCCAGTCATTTCAATGGGGTTCAGATTTGGCATTAGAACTTGTGATACATTCAACAAACAAACCACATCCCAAACATGTTTGGCCCATTGCCTACCTTTATATGTTTGGCACATCCCTAACCTTATAACTATTTTCTTTGTATCACAAGATGTAAAAAAAAAAAATATATAAAAACCTGGCTCTTACTCCCAAACCCCACTTTTACATAAAAGACTTCCAAACACACAAACGATAATGAATGTGCCGAATCTGAAAAGCGAAAGATTTGACATAAACAAATGCTTTATTTTAGTTTTCATTGTGAATACAGTTCGATATAGATAGGAGATTTGACATGACGCTGACAATAGAAATTTGTGTCCATCGAACCTGTGGTCGAATGTGTCTAACCATAGCTCTATTAGTTCAAGATTATTCTGCATAGAGAGAAAAGATTTGACATAGAGACTAGGCTTCAGTTAGTGTGTTCACTGTGTTCATTTAGAAAAGGAAGGGGCCGTTAAATGATGTATTGATTAGCCCCTTTCCCCACTTTCCTTATCCTGAGACATCCCCTGCAGCACAACACGAGGGGAAGCCTGGGCAGTAGGGGAAATTGGCACCGCACAGATTGATTAGGGTGTGCCCAGGCACACCTGGCACGCCCCTGCGTACGTCCATGAGTGTACAATTGTACGGCAGCACGACAATTTTAACCAGGGATAATAGGCCTAATTGATGTATGCCTAACTTTCATTTTAGCTTTGGTAATGGGAAGGTGCAGTGAATGTGAGTTGGTTTAATTGTACACTGTTCCAATGCAAACAAGTCCTGCAAAAAGATCACATCCTAAAGAACAGATTACTTTAAAATAAAAAAAATAAAAAACCTGTTACACCCCTAATTAAATGGAAACCTCAAAATGTCTCTCTTTGAAGCAAAAACCCAATATTCTTTTTAAAAAGTAATCTGCAAGAAAAAAACTAATTGCTGTTGATGGGACATCAGTTAAGTGATACTTCAATTCAACTACAAAATAAAATGAAAGCACAAATGCCCTCTGATAGTAAGAAAAAAAGGTAGCTAAGAAAAAGAGCCCATCAGAATCAGAATTAATGTATAGTTTCCTATCTGATCCTAAACTTTGCACATGCAGTTTGCCAGGTTTCCTTGTGCTTTCCTATAACAAAGCCCATAAAAGTAAAACATGAACACATTTTTTTTCCAGTTTCTCATAGTACTTCAGTGTATAAATGTCAGGGCTGGGCTCAGCCCTTCCTTCTCTGAGCTGGCCGCTCAGCTGTCATCTAATTGTCAGCTCCTATCTCTCCGCAGTGACTCACCTGTTGATGATATCCTGCTCGTCAGTCCTGCCTACTTAAGCCGTCCAGCCCGTCCAGCCCAGATGATCTCTGCCTTCTCCTTGGTCACATCTCTAGAGACGCTCTCCTGTGTTCCTGTTAAAGCGGTTGTATACCCGTTTCTTTATTTTTTTTTTTAACAACCTGCAAGACAAAGCCATAATGAGCTAGTATGACTAGCATACTAGCTCATTATGCATCACTTACCTTATATCGGGGCCCCCGACGCCATCCTCGTCTCCCCCTCTAGCCGCAGCCATCTCTCCACCCGGTTACTTCCGGGTATCGCCGCTCCGGCCAATCACAGCGCCGCTGCGGCGCTGTGATTGACCAGAGCAGCGAAGACGTCGATCCGCGCATGCGCGCGGGAGACTTCAACTTCAGCGAGCCGAAGTTGTGAATGGGGATTAACCCCATGAATGCACCGTTGTCTACGGCGCGCATGCGCTGTAGACAACGTTGTAAATCCTTTTGCCAAATATCTTCTAAACCGTACAGGTTTAGGAGATATTTCTTGTACCTACAGGTAAGCCTTAATCTAGGCTTACCTGTAGGTGCAAGTTGAAATTAAGACTTGCTTGGCTGACATTTCTTCTGGCTCCAGATCCTGCTTGATGTTCTACTACACTCGTCTCTGGCTCCCTGACGTTTTGGCTTGTCTGACTATCCATTCCAGTTCAGTTCCAGTTTAGACTGTTTACCTTTTTTTATTATTAATAAACAAGTGAGATTTAACTGTACTTCTGTCTCAGTCTGATTCATGGTTTCTGACAATAAAGCCTTTCAGATGACTCACTACATGTATTATTAAATAACTGCTTTAAAAGATACTGCAACAGGAGTCTGTGACCTAAAAAGTTATTTCTTTGATGAAAAGTTGGAAGAGAAGCATGTAGTAAGTAGAGGTCCCTTGTTAGACCATTAGTGTTTGGACAGATATTTCTTAATAAGTATTTTGCAAACCATAATAACCATCTACCCAGTTAATTGGGTAATTTATCTGGTAAAATAAGCAAATCATATGCAGGAGAAATGTAGCAGAAAAGGCAGTTAATTTACACAAAAATAATATCTTTGCATCCTATACTTCAACCATCTATAATACATAAAATAACACTAATTAGCTGCAGTAACAAATTCTTCAAGAGGCCATTCTTTAGTCAAGTCAAACAAAATTGTAAAAAGAAGTACAATATTTTATAGTGCAAAACTTTTTACTTGCTGAATCCAAACCTTTGAGGAAATGAGTTTGCTGCAAAGCACATTGTATTCACCCACTGCTAATTAAGAGCTCATCTGCTATTCTTAAAGCCCAACTCCGGGAAAAAAAATCCCTTGGACTGAGTCTGTACTGAAAGGGTTAATTGCTCATATATGTCTAGGGAACAATTAGGGAAATATACTTATCCAATCGTCCACTCATTCTTGCAGCTAGACCAGTCCATGCAGCATCTTCACCCCTATGCTCTAGCTGTCTAGGGCTGGGGTCTCCAAACTCTGGCCCTCCAGTTGTTCAGGAACTGCAATCCCATCATGCCGTGTCATGTCTGTGAATGAAAAATTGTAGACGGCCACTCACATTGGCTTGTCTGGCTCCGCGCTTAGGATAATTCAAAAAGGTCTATACTAATATTATTACTATAAACCCAGTACAGCTGCTCCCTATGAAATCTAGATGATTTAATTGATAGTTTAATTTAAATGAGGGGCGCTAGTACCAACATGAGATACTAAATTAATTAATAGGTTAATTAATTGTATATTCTGAACTGTATAGTAGAGACTAAGAGCTTATTGAAAAAAAGGTGTGCAGACACAATATAGATCTACCATGAACTAAGCTAATTAATAACTATTTAAAGTGACAATAGTGAACCACATTTGGTTACTCATACATTACAACCATTATAATGTGAATAATTAGAATTAAAAATTGGTTAAAGTGTGTTTATACAAACAATAATAACACCAGACACCTAGCGTGACTCAGTGAGGTATAAGTTAATTGTTACCCCAGAGATAATTAGCACACAAAATAGAGCTAACCGAGCTCTATTTAAATTATATAATATAAATATAACAAACCCTGTACCTTGTATCACAATGTGTACAACGAAAGTTAATGATCAAGCACTTGTGCCCAATCTAATATATAAAAAGTGAAAACCAACAAAATTGGCAAATAATCCCAATATCTTGGGTACATCCAAAAAACGTGAAAAATATTATATAAATTAGACAGTGTTAATTGATATAACGCAAAGTTCATATAGTAGTCCTTGCTGTAAAACGCCACAATCACTCCTGTAGATATAGCTTGTGCACCATCACCAGACAAATTCTCGATCCACCCAATGTGAGAACCAGCAGTATTAAATGGCCTCTTACCAAATGGAGTTGATTACTTTGTTTAGAAGCAATCAAATGCGCTTTCACAGGATTGTGCCTGTACACTGAGTGACACACCCTCACTCAAGGGCTCTCTTCCCTCTATCAGACCAGCTCAGATGGAATGGATTGGAAACATATATGGGAATATAAAGAGAGGCGCACCTCATAGCGTAATAACGTTTTTATTTAAAAAATAGCATAAAAAAAAAAAAAAAAAAACACAGCAGCCAATTGCTCACTTACATTTTCCAGTGCCTACCCGGCACTGAGGCTACTTGCCATATGTTAAAAGATTCGATGGAGCAGCGGATCCTTCCCTCGTGGCGTGCGTCTCTAGCGTGCGTTCCACTCACCAGACAACCAGAGCCAATATCACAGGAAGTCCAGCAATAGTGCATCCAAAGATACAAAGTGATCAGGTACCGCCTACCTAGGCGGTACCTGATCACTTTGTATCTTTGGATGCACTATTGCTGGACTTCCTGTGATATTGGCTCTGGTTGTCTGGTGAGTGGAACGCATCGAATCTTTTAACATATCGCAAGTAGCCTCACTGGAAAATGTAAGTGAGCAATTGGCTGCTGTGTTTTTTTATGCTATTTTTTAAATAAAAACGTTATTACGCTATGAGGTGCGCCTCTCTTTATATTCCCATATATGTTTCCAATCCATTCCATCTGAGCTGGTCTGATAGAGGGAAGAGAGCCCTTGAGTGAGGGTGTGTCACTCAGTGTACAGGCACAATCCTGTGAAAGCGCATTTGATTGCTTCTAAACAAAGTAATCAACTCCATTTGGTAAGAGGCCATTTAATACTGCTGGTTCTCACATTGGGTGGATCGAGAATTTGTCTGGTGATGGTGCACAAGCTATATCTACAGGAGTGATTGTGGCGTTTTACAGCAAGGACTACTATATGAACTTTGCGTTATATCAATTAACACTGTCTAATTTATATAATATTTTTCACGTTTTTTGGATGTACCCAAGATATTGGGATTATTTGCCAATTTTGTTGGTTTGCACTTTTTATATATTAGATTGGGCACAAGTGCTTGATCATTAACTTTCGTTGTACACATTGTGATACAAGGTACAGGGTTTGTTATATTTATATTATATAATTTAAATAGAGCTCGGTTAGCTCTATTTTGTGTGCTAATTATCTCTGGGGTAACAATTAACTTATACCTCACTGAGTCACGCTAGGTGTCTGGTGTTATTATTGTTTGTATAAACACACTTTAACCAATTTTTAATTCTAATTATTCACATTATAATGGTTGTAATGTATGAGTAACCAAATGTGGTTCACTATTGTCACTTTAAATAGTTATTAATTAGCTTAGTTCATGGTAGATCTATATTGTGTCTGCACACCTTTTTTTCATGTCTGTGAATGTCAGAGTTTTACAATGCCTCATGGGACGTGTAGTTCTGCAACAGCTGGAGGGCCGTAGGTTGGAGATCCATGGTCTAGGTTCCTGATGTCATCAAGACCAGAGCAGGGTCCACAGTCTATCATCAGATCTTGGGGAGCGCGTCATCTCATGGATGGATGGAGGATCAGGTAAGTAAAACTGTTTTTCCTCTACCTTGGACAAAGTAAGCAATTTACCTATGCAGAGCAGACAAAGCCCCACTGCAAGGGATTATTTTATTTCTGCCCAGAGTTGGGCTTTAAATGGCAAACAGAAAAATTGATTTGACATGGTGGGACTTTGAAGGCACAACACAGACTTACACTTAAAATTGTAAAGTTTATTGTACATCAACAAAATTATTCATTAAAAACACTTCCATATTGGATAAAAACTCTAGTCTTAAGTAAAAAATTAGAACAATTTTCTCGATAGAATCCCAGAGTACATGCAATCCATATGTATATATGTATAATCGAACTAGCATATTCAGTTATTCCTTTCCACAAACTGGATGCGTTTCTTGGAATTACTTCACTTCATCAGGAACTTAATAGAGAGATACATAAATATTTTCTAGATGTCAGAAAACATGGAACTACACCATATTTATAACAGTCACAGTGCATATTCATATGTATCTGTGAGAATGAGTTCCTGTATTTACCTGAGTGTATATCAACAGGGCGAGGAATAAACCAAGGCCCCAACAGGGAGCTAAAATCAAGGGGCAGGAGATGTAAGCCCGGAGCTCCGCACTTCCCCGGTCATACAGATCCCACTACAGCGGATCGGGACAGACTGGACGCCCGCTAACGGCAGCATCTAATAGGGGAGAGCTCCCAGCACCAGCACATGCCAGGGGGGACCATCAGACATGACCTTAGACCCCAGTTCTCATCTGTGGACAAACGGGGAGAACCCAAGATGGCGACTGTGGTCCAGACACGAGACCAGGCCGCAGAGGGACACACCGTGCTGACCCCAGCAACCCTGCCCTTTACTCCCCAGCATCCACAGTCTCGCTCATAGACCGTTCCATAGGATCCTATGGATTATCCCCTCTGGGATGAAACCCCTACATGCTCAGACCCCAGCTCACCTTCAGGTGACTCGGGCCCTGACATCCCCTTCAATGTCACTGATTTATTTGGTAAATTCTCTGAGCTGCTAGACAGAGGGCTGACACAAAAAGCTGACAGAATTACTGGAGACATTCGGTAAGACTTTCAAAACCTAGGCTCAAAAGAAGATAGAAACCATTGAACACAAACTGGACATCACGATCTCCAGAGCTAATCAGAATATGGATCACGTCCACTTGCTCCAAGAACAGCTGGACAAGGCTCATGCTAGGATCGATGACCTTGAAAATCGATCAAGGAGGGACAATTTCAGAATCAGGGGCCTCCCTCAATCCATCACGGATATCCCTTTAACAGTACAAGATCTTATCAAAAACCTCCTCCCATCCATCCCAGCACACAAACTGGAACTGGACAGGGCTCACAGATCCCTAGGACCACCCAGAAAAGATGGATCTCCAAGATATATAGTTGTGAAACCCCACTTCTATTCAATCAAAGAAGAAATTATGAAAAGATCTCGCCAGCAATCCCAATTAATATTTCAAGGACACATAATCCAAATTGTTACCGATATATCCCCCTTCACTATCCAAAAACGGAGGTCCCTAAAACCCCTCATTACTGTTCTTACCAAGACGGACATTAAATACAGGTGGGCTTTCCCCTTCGCATTAGAATTCAATTATGAGGGCAAACTGTATACCTTCTCTAGCCTCCCGGAAGGAGAGTGACTACTACTGGACGTCAAACTAATTTCCCAGGATGCTGCAATGGACACTTCAACTCTGCAACAGGGGTCTGTTAAAGGCCCCACGCCAACAAGCCCCACTTCACCAACGTGGAACAAAGCCAAGATCAAACGAGCCAAGGACAACATACCCCCCTGATTGAGGTGGTCTCATACTGTCTCATTACTCCTGGTCCAGCCAGGCTATCTTACCACTCCTCTCCAGGCTAAGGTAAGTGACGATAGATCGAATAGCTGTCTTCCCTGTTTGCTCCATTGCCTGTGACACGATAACCACCTTTCCCCTCCGTATATTCTCCTATAATGGGGGATTAGATTCTCCACTGAAACGAAGGAAAGCCTTTCAGGCATATCGTTCTCAACATATTGACGTGGCCTTATTGCAGGAGGCCGAATTTCCACGGAGGTACACCCCCTCGTTCCACCATGCTCACTTCCCCCAGTTCTTCTTAGCAAACGCTGAAGATAAAACGAGGGGGGTTGCGATCTTAATCTCTAAAAATTGCAAATTCACACCACAACTTGAACATAGAGACCTGGAGGGAAGATTTCTCCTATAGACGACCACCTATATTCCTTCATATCTTATTATGCTCCTAACAGGGGACAGAATACATTTTTCCAAAAGATGCTCCAAACCCTGGGGCCTCTGGTGGAAGGCATCATGATTTTTGTCCGTGACTCCAACACTCTTTTTGACTTGGCCTAGATAAAAAAAAAAAAAAAAAAAAAACCCTTAAAGGGGTGTTTCAGCTAAAAAAAATTTTTTTTAAAAGTCAGCAGCTAAAAAAAAAGTAGCTGCTGACTTTTAATAAGTACACTTACCCTCCCAGGGCGCCCGCGATGTCGGTCGTGGAGGCCGAGGTGTCCCTCGGCGCTCCGGTCCCATCGCCGCCATCCTCAGTAAGGGAAACAGGCAGCGAAGACTACGGCTTCACTGCCCGTTTCCTACTGCGCATGCACGAGTCGCGCGGTGTTTTGTGAATGGGACGCGCTGTGTTAGGGAACACACAGTTCCCATAACACAGCGCGCCCCATTACCAAGAAGACAACGTGGCGGAGGACAGAAGAACGAAGATCACTGCGGCGTAGGAACGAGGCAGATTAGGAAGACTGCCTAGCAACAGGGATTTCGGATCAGGTAAAAATGTTTTAATTTTTTTATTTTTTATTTTTATTTTTTTCCAGAATATTAATGCTTTTTTTTTTTTAGGGTGTTCCCCCACTTTAAGGCACATCTAATCCGGCCCAGTAAGGGTAGCGTCAAGATAGCCAAACTGATTTTTCAACAAGGATTAGCTGACATATGGAGGGAAATTAACCCATCAAAACGAGACTTTACGCATTTATCAACTCTGCATCAAGCGTACACCAGAATAGACCATATCCTAATATCTACATACCATATCCCCTAAGCTATTAAAGTGACAATCTGCAACTTTGGGCAGGTGACGTGGCAAGTGACAATCTGCATCTGACTTGCAGGCGAGGTGGCAAGCTACAATCCGCAATGTGTGGCAGGTGACGTGGCAAGTGACAATCCTCAACTTGTGGCAAGTGACGTGGCAAGTGACAATCTGCAACTTGTGGCAGGTGACGTGGCAAGTGACAATCTACATGTGGTGACAGGCGATGTGGCAAGTGACAATCCGCAATGTGTGGCAAGTGACAATCCTCAACATGTGGCAGGTGACGTGGCAAGTGACAATCTACATGTGGTGACAGGCGATGTGGCAAGTGACAATCCACAACATGTGGCAAGTGACAATCCTCAACTTGTGGTAGGTGACGTGGCAAGTGACAATCCGCAACATGTGGCAAGTGACAATCTGCAACGTGTGGCAGGTGACATGGCAAGTGACAATCTGCAACTTGGGGCAGGTGACATGGCAGGTGACAATCTGCATCTGGTGGCAGGCGATGTGGCAAGTGACAATCCGCAACGTGTGGCAGGTGACGTGGCAAGTGACAATCCGCAACTTGTGGCAGGTGACATAGCAAGAGACAATCTGCAACTTGTGGCAAGTGACAATCTACATGTGGTGACAGGTGATGTGGCAAGTGACAATCCGCAATGTGTGGCAAGTGACAATCCGCAACGTGTTGCAGGTGGCGTGGCAAGTGACAATCCGCAACTTGTGGCAGGCGAAGTGGCAAGTGACAATCCTCAACGTGTGGCAGGTGACATGGCAAGTGACAATCTGCATCTGGTGGCAGGCGATGTGGCAAGTGACAATCCGCAATGTGTGACAGGTGACATGGCAAGTGACAATCCTCAACTTGTGGCAGGTGATGTGGCAAGTGACAATCTGCAACTTGTGGCAGGTGACGTGGCAAGTGACAATCTGCATGTGGTGGCAGGCGACGTGGCAAGTGACAATCTGGGTCTTGTTGGCCTAGGCCAAGATACAGCGTTGCATCACACATTGGACGCCTTTTTCCACTCCGGGCTAATTCTCATGAGGAATTTGGTGCCAAGCGTGAACGGCGCCCAGTTGGAGCACCTCTATCATGCCTTTGTGTGACGCTTGGAGGGACCTGCATATGCATCGGAAGCACATAAACACCGTTCACTGCTACAATTTTTTGAGTCAGGGACACATGTCATATGGGTCTTGCCATCCTGATGACACATAGGGTAATCATTTTGGCATTACAATTTTTTTCCAATTTTTATACAAATATAATGTTCTTTATTTTTCTTACATTCTTTAATGGCATTATGCTTATACCTTCTTACACTAGTACACTCTTGTATGCAAGTCATACAATGTTTTATTTTTACAGATAATTTTGGTGCCCTCGGCCCTTATCACCACTTGTTCACAATGGAGACCTTTATATTTTGGGGACATTTTTGTTGGTATCCGTTTCACATGTGGGTTCGTATCATCTCAGCTCCCAGGACAGACAATCCCCAGCGGCCCTCGCCTTGCAGCACTGCATCCTCTTAACCCTAGTCCATTGTAAGTAATCATGATTGGATATCCCCTTTTACCTTTCCTTATGCCATTGCCTATTGTTGTTTTTTGAGCTTAATGTTAGACTACATTGGTCTTTATGTCTTTTTCAGACATGCTGTTACATCCACTCCTGGGGAAGTGGGTTTTTAACCACGCAACACATCGAGCAATGTAGGATGTAGCCATGTTTTGACATACATATTCATTGTTTATACGTTTTTGTTATCAATTAACAACATTTTTATCATAGATTCCTTGTTAATCTCAGCAGACAAAGTATGAAATCTCCTTACACATGGGTAGTTAGAATGTGCTGTCATACCATTTCTGTATAAAATATGTCTTGTAATTGAATTATCCTTTGTATATGTCTATGTCCTGTGTATATATATGAAATCATTACCCCAACTATATATGTGCTGCTATACCAATTGTATATAAAGTGTTTCATTTTATTCATGACTTGTATATATATGAAACTGACAAGTCACATGCAATTATTGCAATGTGCTTAAAGTGTATATTTTATTACAAATAAACATGTCATGATATTATTTGATACCGTCCTTTGCCTCATTCAAAGTCCCAATTTTTCCCTTCCCCCTTATTGTCTGATGCCATACTGTTTTGGGATTGCTAAGCAAGCACTTTGCTGCTGTCCACCATGTGAATTTGTTACTTCTATTTTACGAAATAATAACAGTGCCATTTTTATTGGTGTGTGCCTTTCCTCCATCTTGGGTAAACAGCCCCTCACACTAGACATTTGCATTCGTTTTGGTCCGAATTTCCGGTATTTTCATTATCGTTTTAACAAACGATAATGAACGTGCAGAATCCGAAAACCAAAAGATCCGACATAAACAAATGCTTTATTTTCGTTTTCGTTGTAACAACAGTTCGATAAAAATAGGAGATACGAACGTGACGCTGAAAATAGCGATCTGTGCCCATCGAACCTGTGGTCAAATGTGCCTAACCTTAGCTCTATTAGTCCAAGATTATTCTACATAGAGAGAAAAGATTTGACATAGAGAGAAAAGATTAGACATTATAGAGACAATAGCAAAAAAGGTTAAATGTGCCTAACCTCTCTATTAGTCCAAGATTATTTGACATAGAGAGGAAAGATTCGACATGAAGATTCGACGAAGCAGTTGGCGCGAGCGGACATTTATGGTCAAATGCTCTGCCCATAGGCTATAGAAGAATTCTAATGTTGGTTGACTAGTAATAATAATTAATATATATATTTATTACTAGTGTCATACAACATTAGAATTCTACTATAGCTTGTAGGTGGAACATTCAACGAATCTTCATGTCAAATCTTTTCTCTCTATGTTGAATAATCTTGGACTAATAGAGTTAGGTTAGGCACATTCAACCTTCTTTGCTATTGTCTCTCTATGTCAAATCTTTTCTCTCTATGTCAAATCTTTTCTCTCTATGTTAAATCTTTTCTCTCTATGTTGAATTTTTTCTCTGTATGTCAAATCTTTTCTCTCTATGTTGAATCTTTTCTCTCTATGTCGAATCAGTTTAGCTGCTCCGTCAAAACTTCTTAGAACATTCGACAGACACCATAAGCCTCAATGACAGATTCAACCTTAATTATTTCGGATTTTCAGACTAATGCATTTTTTAACGAAACAAAATAAATAAAAACAAATTTCGGGAGTAACTAATGCTACTTACCTGTGTGTTATGCTGATCCAGAACCAGTACGCATATGAGGATAGTCAGAGTAAAAACCAAAGTCCTTACCTGCCAACTTGTACTGGGTTTATGAAACCAGAACATTGGCATAGTATTTGTTCAATTAGCATTGTGACAGCAGTCTTGATGTTCTGTGCAAGACAATTACAGTCTTCTTCCCCTCCCTAAACAGTTCTGGTTTCAGAGAATCCCCGGGGGGGATTGTCTAGGGTTTTAACATACCTGGGGAACCTCAGTAAGGTAATACAAAGCCGCTTCAAAGTAAAGGCATGGCCAAAATATTACATGTATAGGGTTCCATCTCCTCCTACCAAAGGAGCCCCCATGCCACCATGTGATTTATAGACATGTGCACACTGAAATATTTTGTTTCGAAATTTCGTTTTCGTCTGAAAAATACAATTATTTTGTTACTCCCGAAATTCGTTTTTATTTATTTTGTTTCGTTAAAAAATGCATTCGTTCGAAAATCTGAAATAATTAAGGTCGAATCTGTCATTGAAGGCTTATGGTGTCTGTCAAATGTTCTAAGAAGATTGGACAGAGCATCTAAACTGTACAACGCCGCAATCGTACATTTCTGGTCGAATGTTCCGCCTACAAACTATAGTAGAATTCTAATGTTGTATGACACTAGTAATAATTATATTTATTAATTATTATTACTAGTCAAAGAACATTAGAATTCTTCTATAGCCTATGGGCAGAGCATTTGACCATAAATGTCCGCTCGCGGCGCCTGCTTCGTCGAATCTTCATGTCGAATCTTTTCTCTCTATGTCGAATAATCTTGGACTAATAGAGTTAGGTTAGGCACATTCAACCTTTTTTGCTATTGTCTCTATAATGTTGAATCTTTTCTCTCTATGTAGAATAATCTTGGACTAATAGAGCTAAGGTTAGGCACATTCGACCACAGGTTCGATGGACACAGATCGCTATTGTCAGCGTCATGTCGGATCTCCTATCTATATCGAACTGTTGTCGCAATGAAAATGAAAATAAAGCATTTTGTTTCTGTTGGATCTTTCGGTTTTTCGGATTCTGCACATTCGTTATTGTTTGTTAAAATGAAAATACCCGAAATTCTGACGAAAATGCATTTGTGGGCGGCACAGTGGTGTAGTGGTTAGCACTCTCACCTAGCAGTAAGAAGGATCGCTGGTTCGAATCCCAACCACGACACTACCTGCCTGGAGTTTGCATGTTCTCCCTGTGCCTGCGTGGGTTTCCTCCGGGTACTCCGGTTTCCTCCCACAATCCAAAGACATGCAGGTAGGTTAATTGGCTTCTGTCCAAAAATTGGCCATAGTATATGAAAGGGGACCTTGGATTGTGGGCTCCTTGAGAGTAGGGACCAATGTGAGTGTGCAATGTACAGGGATAGGGGCAATTGTAGACACTCACTCAGGTTGAACTGGATGGACTGGTGTCTTTATTCAACCTTACTAACTATGAAACTATGAAAACAAATGCACATGTCTAGTGATTTAGCATCCCAGCCCCCCGCCAAACTGAAATATCAAGTTTGTATGGAATAGTTCATTAGATTTTTAAAGCTTATGGCAGAAAGCTGCATGAAATCAGCATTTTGATTTGAATAGGATAATTATTCAGAATAGCCAAGCTAATCTAGCCTTATCCACCACTACAGCATCGTCAATCTGGATCCTGATGGACCTGCCAGGAACATGTTATCTAATCAGTGAACTCCTGTTCTCTTTTTTGGGGGGTTAGGGGGCAGACTCTTTTTGAAAAAAAATACAAAGAAATACTGCCAGCTGATGATTATGCACATTTTTCTGTCTTTTCATATTTCTCATTTGTCTTACTTGAACTTTATCCCCACAGCAGTAAAAAAATCCAACCTTCAATGGAACTGCATGTTCTGGCAGATCTAAAGTGCAGCGCAATCACGACTTTGGCCAGAAGTATTATTATAATCAGAAAATGTTTTTTGGAACCTAATATAATACGACCTGCAGATTTATATTACACAATGCAAAGCACTTTGATCAAGTTGAATGACTTCCATTAGATGTGTTTTCTTTTGGCACAGTCCATTTATGTATTAACATCATCCAGACCTCAGTTTATTTGATAGGCATCTTGGGAATTGTGTTTATTTGTGAGCTGCTGACAAACCATTAACCTGTCAGGCAAAGGATTTAATGAAGTAATCACAATAAGCAGTACTAATTGTTAATCAGTGACCTTTCAAAAAGTGTTAATGGCCAAGTCCAGTCAAATATTTTTAATTCAATTTGGATACAGTTGGTAAGGGTTAGAGCTTTTAATTAACTTTTTATTGCCATCTGTATCCCTGTTAGGTAGATTTCTCTTCGCTTTCAGTCAAAAAAGTAAATGATACCAATAACATAAACATGTCTTTAGTAAAGGTTTAACCTCCTGAAAAGGATTTTAACTGTTGTCTGTGTATTCCCGACCTATTAAATATGTGAAAAAAAATTTGCTTGTCAAGCTCAGATAAACTACAGCGCTCAGGAATGATCTGATAAACCAGCCATTACGAGGATGGTAATTGTAATAAATCTACAAAATGGATGGATCATACAAAATGAGTAAAAAAAAAGAAAAGTACTGAAAAAAGGCATGAAAATTGTGGAAAATAATTGGTAAATGACAATATTAATGATATGTACTAACAGTTAATAGGTTTGCATTGAATAGCCCAGAGTGCTAAATATAGCTAAAACTAGGAGCTGCAGCTAGAAGGCCAGAGAGGACGATCACTTTCCAACCACTGGAAGAAAACAAAATAAACAACAGTGCAACCCCATAATATAGCACGAAAAATAAAATAAGTGACAATTTATTGAAAAATAGAAATGCACTCACAAAAGGATGCATTTGTGTAAGGCATGGCATAAAGGTGACTTGGCAGCTAGAAATGTCAGAGGGGCAGCCAGAGAACCACCAGACTTGGCCACCGGCTGGGGGTGAAGCTTGCTGAAAATGGAGGAAGGGCAATCAGTGTTCAACCCAGGACTGGAATCCCCAACGTCACTGTAGACACGAGTTGTATACACGTTTTGAAGACAGTTGGCTTCTGTCTATGCTGGGCTATCCCCAGAGGATCTCCCAAGCCACCTTTATGCCATGCCCTACACATGCGTACTTTTGTGAGTGAATTTCTGTTTTTCAATAAATTGTCATTTATTTTATTTTTCATGCTACACCATGGGGTTGCGCTTTTGTTACTTTTGTTCTCTTCCATTCTAATGCCAACTGCAGCCTTTTTTTTTTTTTGTAAACAGACAAGAAGCAAGGGAAAAATCTCCCCAATAGGGCTACAAGCAACAATAAAATAGTGAATTCTATTTCTACAATCAGGGCTAGAATAAGGCTTAGAAAAGCAAGAAAAGTCATTCATTGCCAGGGGATTACTGTCCATAATTTGGTCTTGGGGTAGAATTTACCTTTGATGGATTTACACTGTGGGATGTATTTTCTTTATATAGTAAAATACTTTATCAATAGTGTCTGCGTGTTTATTTGCAATGCAATTTTTTTGTGAATGGGTATCAAGAGATACATGTATCGATCAGCCCTGATCTGTTGAGGTATGGACATCACTAGACCTCTAAAGGTATGCTGTGGTATCTGGTACCAAGCAGTCAATAGTAGATAATTTAAGTCCTGTAAGTTGTGAGGTGGGGCCTCCATGGATTGGAATTGTTTTTCCAGCACATCCCACAGATGCTCGGCAGGATTGAGATTTGGAGAATTTGAAGGCCATGTCAACACATCAGACTCGTTTTGCATTGCATTGTGGCAGGGCACATTATCCTGCTGAAAGAGGCCACTGCCATCAGGGAACATAATTTCAATGAAGAGATGTACTTTGTCAACAACAATGTTTGGGTAGGTGGTACCTGTCAAGTAACATTCACATGAAAAGCAGGACCCAAGGTTTCCCAGAAGAACATCACATAAAGCTTCACACTTCCTCCCTTGGCTTGCCTTTTTCCCATACTGCATCCCGTGCCATCATTTCCCTAGGTAAGTAACTAACACAGGCCATCCACAACATGAATCATCAGACCAGATCACCTTCTTCTTTTGCGCTATAGTCAAGTTCTGATGCTCACATACCCATTGTAGGTAGTTTTGACTATGGATACGGGTAAGCATGAGCACCTTGATTGATTTGTGGCTTCATAGCACCATGCACAGCAAACAGCAATGCCCATTTTTCATCTTTCAACACATCAACTTCAGGGACAACATGTTCACTTGCTACCTAATTTATGCCACCGACTTTCAGATGCCATTGTAACATGAAAATTAATGTTATTCACTTATCCTGTCAGTGCTCATAAAGTTATGGCTGATCGGAGTATACCCATCACTCATTCAAATCCGGAAGATGTAAGATGTCTGTGAGTCTACCTATTCTAAATGGAGTTTCCCGATATGTCTTCCCGGAAGACCTCCACGTGCCACATCCACCAGGCCAGAAATGTTGGCAAGTGGCCCTTTTCTCCATCAACATGGGGATATAATGCAATGCCAGGGAGGGAGAGGGGCTATATGGCCTGGCATAGCTTAGGAGGAAGGGTACACCCTCTGCAAGCTCAGATAAGGGTCTGGTAAGGATTTAGGGGACATCCCCATTCTTTTTTTTTTCTTTTTTGTGATGGGTTCCCTCTCAAAATCCATCCAAGGCCATCATCAAGGGTGAGGGTCTGCTATGGATCTGCAACCTCAGATAAGGGTCTGGTAAGGATTTAGGGGACACCCCCATTCCCTTTTTTTTGTGCAGGGTTCCCTCTCAAAATCCCTCGCAAGCCATCATCAAGGGTTAGGATCTGCTATGGATTTTGGGAGGTCCAGCACCATTTTTTGGTTCTTCTGCAAAAAAATCCATACCAGACCCTTATCCAGACAGGCAGCCTGCATAGACAAGAAGAAGGGGCACAACATTTTTTTTACCATATTTGGTCAATGATGTAAACGAGGGATCCCTGGGCCATCGTGTTTTATCAAGCTTATCATCATGATTGATCATGGGTCTTTATTGCTGAACGACATGACTGATGATGGATTAACCATTTTTTAAATAAAGAATTGTATCACGGCGTGACTATGGTTATTTCCTACATAAATTTTTTTGTGAATTAGTAAAAATGGGTACTATGTATCTTTGAGTTATTCACGTGGTGGGGGGTGGTTATCTGTGACCCTCTTATGTTAATGGTGGCTTTCAAATTCCAATAAGTCTTTCTTCGCAGACTCTCCACCAGGACAGGTTTAGAAGAGGGCTCACAGGCAAGGTAACCTCCCCCCATGTTCACACACTAGTTGCCCCCTTTCCTAGCTAGCCAGGCTGCATGCTCAGATAAGGGTTAAGTAAAAAAAAAAAAATAATGTTTTGGGGGGGTGAACCTTTTGCTTTGTTTTGTTTTTTTTGTTAGTTTTTTTGTGCAGGTTCCACTCTAAATTCCTTACCAGACCCGAAGGATAAAAATACACAGTATATATATATACGTTGTATATTGTGAAAACAAAAAAAATAACACCAAAAATTCATATAAAATTGGCCCAAAATATTATCTTTTTTGTTTTAAAATTATTATTTCTTATTTTTACTTGCATTATGCCATAATAGAATAGTGGTGAATGTTATCTTGTATATTTATTCCATAACCTCCTCTTTGTTTTTACATCACCATGTGCTCAGACTTCCTTTGCAAAGTTTCCTTGAAGCTTCCAAATCAAACAGCATAACCCCGAATGTACTTTTGTGCTGTGCGCTTATAATTGTTACAGGCTATTTTCGTGAGAGTGGAAAAAACATCGCTGTCACGGAGGCCTGACCTACAGATGTTTAAAAGTTAATTTAGGCTTTAGGAGTACAAAGTATTTCTGAATTACTGTAAACATTAAGCTGATTTCACCCCTGAGATGTTTAAATAGCCAAATGTAATTCAGATCTTGTTATACTATATGCTGATGTCCCTAAAAATGACTTTAATATATCAAAGTATCTTTTTACACTTTATTGTGACATGTTATTTTTGTTAGAAATGGAGCCAAGACTCACTTTAACAGGCTGTACTTAAAAAAGGTATGATATACTGTCCATAAAGATTAGAAAGTCTAATTAGATATAGAGGTAGAATAAAATGTAATACTAAGTTGGTATTAAAATAAAACTAAATGAGTTAGGGGCATCTTAATGTAGCGGCCATAACACTCGATGGGGCGGCCTTGACTTTTGGGCTTACCGGTTACCTCCGCTTGGCTTGTTCCTCCAGGTCTAGGGGTTCCCAGAGTTAGTACCCAACGACTTTGCACGCTGACACCATAAAAGTCCTTTTGAAAGGTTTTTATTTGCAGGGGTAACATCCAACAGACACAGTCTCATGTGGGAACAGAGGGTAAGGGTGAAGAAAACTCAGGCACCTTGAACTGCTAAGTATATGAAAGTCTCTATTCGCCAACCCAGAGAGTAGCCACTCCCAGCTGGGCGCTTCAAAGCTGAACAAATCTCTAGCCAGAGATTATGGCAGTCAGCACTTGAATTACGGAATTTGCAAAGTCTCTGACCTTGAATTTAAAGTAGCACTCAGAAACAAAACAGGAACCTTTCCTCAGTACCTGGAACGTTGTCCGTCTCCTTGGCAGTATTGGGGAAGTGTGGATTCTCTAGTGTCCTTGACAACCCAGCAACCAGGCACTTCTAAGGATGCCAGCTTGTTGGCCCTCCTCCGAAGAGTCTTCCCCCGATCGCTTACACGAGCTGCGGTGCCCCTCCAAGTTGAGAGCGCACCCGGACGCCTTGAATCCTCCCTCAGTTACTGTGCCTCAGACCAGCCGGTTCCAAGACTCGGGAATAGATGGATCCTTGCCCCAGAACAAGCGGGTCTGTGGGGCTTGTCAGACCAACCATGTAGCGGGGCGGCACACGCTCCCGTGACCGGGACCCCTCGCAGGGGGTTCCCCGGTCCAGATCCAGGAACAGGCAACTATGGCCTAAGGAACTACGAACACATGACTCCAGCATCTTAAGTACCCTTCCCCAGACTCCTCAGCGGGGCCAAACACACCCACTGATTCGCTCTGGGGAATGCCGATACCCAAACGTCCAACCAGGCCTGGTTCTGAGCCTGTCATGTGTACCTTACTGCACACATGATCAGGCAGAACCCCAACACAGCCCAGCCAAACTGATGCCAACGCTACATTAATATTTTAGTCTATGACTTCTTGTATTGGTTTATTACAATTGAACATGTAATTTAGAGTCCACTCTGAATTTTATTGTGTAAATCAGCAGTGATGTAATCAGTTTTGACAACCCACAGAATTTTCTGCCCACCCAGAGCCCTGGATGTTTTAGAGCAATAGAATAGAATAGTGGTCACGTGACCCCAAGCTAAATCCTGAACAAAAGGTAGTTTCAGCTTCACTGCAATGTACCCTGCTTGCTTGTTGTGAGCAGGGTTGCCATACTGTACACTTTGAGTTGACGTAACAAAAACCAATATTGGTTATACTTTTTTAATAATTCTCTTCCAATTGATTGGCTTGTGTCATGGACCATAGACATGTTTTACTGAAAATTTTTTCCGGAGTCTAACATTATTCTGATAGAATCAAACTCCAGCAAGCTAACTGATTGGCATAACATGTCTAAATTAGGCATCACATTTATTCAGTACATCACGCCTCATGTGCAATACGTAAGTCAAATACAGCATATGGCACTAAACATGGAACAAAATCTATGAAATCTATATCTGCATATTAAATAAACATCAGAAACGTGCCTGACTGACTCATCTGTATATTTTGTTTATATATACTAATTATAGAATGCATTATCTATACATTACGTTTGAGAACCATAGTAAATGCCATCAGGGATTTAAGAGATTTAAGTAAGAAACATATTTTTTATTACTCAAAACATTGAGGTATTTGTAATTAAATATAAAGTAATAAACCAAATTTGGTTTGGTAAGTTCAAAAAGTTGTGATCTCTAACTCAGTCCATCTCCATCCTGACTTTCTTGATAATTAACCATTACTGTATTTAATCTTAAGTGTTACATAATATGCTGCTTTCATTGCAGCTGAAATTTTTATAGCTTGGCATCTTTCCTGCATGTGAGTGGGCTGCAGATTAAGCATAGCCATCATTTTGCAGTATATGTGTTTTTTAGACATTTCAGTTTCCCACTGCCTTACATAACCATAAGTGAGTAACCTGTCCTTTGGAAAATGCACACAATGCGTGCAAATATGCGCACTTAATATATTAAACACATGACAATGTACAAAACCAAGCTTAAAACTGAACTCCAGGCATAACAACTTTCATTTAAATGTATTCATCAATAGCCATAAAGGATGTAAATCCACTTAATGTGCACCAAACGTCTTTACGAATCCATATATTGCCTGCTATCATCACTGTGCTGTACATAGCCTGGGCAGAGAGCAGAGTTGTGGGAGGAACTCAGCAAGCTCCACCGACTACAGGCTGCCTGTAGAAAACTACAGGAGGGGGCGGAGACAAGACTAGTCACCCTGCACAAGGAGAGAGAGCAGCAGTGACTGGTCTTTATTATAGGAAGTTTCTGCACAAAGCCTCACACTGGATTACTGCACAGATCTGGAAGAAATACACAAAAGCACATCATGATTCAATGAAGAATACACATGGCTCTTGTATTTAGATGATATTAGTTTATCCTGGAGTTCAGCTTTAAAATTGCATTTTAAAAATGCATGTGTTTTTAGAAAAACCTGCCCTGACATTGAATGGTTGATATATACAATACTGTAGATGAGCGTGACTTTATCAAGTTTACAGAATGCTCCCGAAGGCCCAAAACCCAGCCATGACTTAATTCTTGAAGTCAAAATCAAGCCCCATACCCTTCCTTATTCCAGGCTTCCCCTTTTACCCTTAAAGGAAATGGGAGGGGTGGGAACAAGGGCCAAATTCAGGAATGGCATTGACGTTAGCGCCTCCATTTTCAGGGATGCTGAATTGCTGTTGGCTGTATAAACATAATGACAGTTTACTGTCATTGATTTCTCCAGTAGCCACAGGTTTACAGTGTGTTTTTTATAAATTTACTGCCCGATACCCCGCTTGCTTGTTGTGACCAGTGTTCGCATACTGTATACTTTAACTGCTTAAGGACCGCCCAAAGTACATATATTGCAGCATGGCGGCACTTTAGAAATCACGTACGTGACTTTTTCTCCCATGTCTGGGGTGCGCATGAGCGCCACTGGTGACCCGCTCCTGCTGTGTTTGGACACATCAGCTTGTCCTCTGGACACAATGTCCCCCGGGACCTGCTGATCTTTCCCGAGGCAGACAGAATATCATTCTGTGACAGGAGAAGACAGAGATATTATGTTTCTGCTAAGTAGAAACACAGATCTCTGTTTTCCCCCAATCAAATCACCCACCACACAGTTAAAAAGCACCCCCCAAGGACACATTTAAGCTCTATTTGTGGGAAAAGAAGGACATCAATTTTATTTGGGTACAGCGTCGCACGAGCAATTGTCAGTTAAAGTAACACAGTGCCGTAATAGCCTGGTCGTGACAGGGGTAAAACATTCTGTGGCTGAAAAAGTTAAAGAAGAATTCCAGGTATGGATAATTTATATATAGTTACATTGCCCCAGCTTGGACCATAGTAATTATATACTGTATATACCATACCTGGTTGATGTGCCTGAAAGCTGGAACTCACTGAAATAGACATCGCCACTCCAGTGATGTCCACTAACTTCTGGGTCCCATGCTGAGTGGCTGGCCTGCTGCATTGTGAACACAGGGGTTTGGCCGCCTCACCTCTCCATCTCATCCAATTAGAGACTACTTTGTAATCATTCAGAAAATACAAACCATTCTCTGAATGGTGTCCGTGCCAAGTGGCTGACCTCCTATATTCAGAATGTAGCAGGCCGGCCACTAAGCAAGAACCAAGTGGATATCACTGGAGTAGTAGTGGTGTCTACTTCAGTGATTTCCAGCTTCAAGGCATCAGCTAGATATGGTATACAGGCGGTCCCCTACTTACAAACATCCGACTTACAAACGACTCCTACTTACAAACTGAGGGAGACAACAGAAAGTGAGAGGAAATCTACCCCTAGGAAGGGAAATTCTCTCCTGTTATGCCCCGTACACACGGTCGGATATTCCGATGGAGAAAGTCAGATCGGATTATGTTGTCGGAAAAACCGATCGTGTGTGGGCTCTAGCTGGCTTTTTCCGTTGGAATTTCCGACGGAAAAAATTTGAGAGCAGTAGCTCAAATTTTCCGACAATAAAATCCGATCTGACTTTTTCCGATCGTGTGTAGGGAATTCGGACGGACAAAGTGCCACGCATGCTCAGATCAAATTATGAGACCAAAGCTATTGGCTACTGGCCTCTACGTAATTCCATAGTATGCAACGAACGTCACCACGTTCGGAGCGATCAGATTTTCTGACAACTTTGTCCGACCGTGTGTATGCAACACCAGTTTCGGACAAAATCCGTCGGATAAAATCGGACGGATTTTGTGGTCGGAATTTCCGACCGTGTGTATGGGGGCTAAGAGTTAATATGGGAAAAAGGTGTCTCCACTGAGGCTTTATCACCAATCCTTGTTTCCCTAATAACCCCAAATTTTCAAAATCCAATTGTCATTGGGACAGAAAATGAGAAATCTTCTGAACAGGGGCACAGACAGCAAAACAAATGTTACTGTGATGATGATAACCCTTCTCTATGATATCCAAAAAGCTTAAAAATAGATTTTTTGGCTGGAGCTACACTTAAAATATTTACCTGTTTTTTTTTTTTAAAGCCAGCATCTACAAATACTGCAGCTGCTGACTTTTAAAAAATGGACACTTACCTGTTCCAGGGTCCAGCGGTGTCCCGGAAGTGGGTGCAGATACCTGTCTTAAGCCCCATACACACGGTCGGACTTTTTCATGGATTCTGTCCGATCGGACAATGTTGTTGAAAAATCAGACCGTGTGTATGCACCATCGGACAGTGTACGTCGGATTGTCCGCCGGACAAAGTCTTATCTCCTGCTGGAAAGATTTGCCGACAACACGGTCCGATCACACCAAATCCGATCGTGTGTACGGTTGTCCGACGGACAAAGTGCTACGCATGCTCAGAAGAAATTCTGTGACGGAAGCGCTCGGTCAGGTAAAACTACCTTTCCTAATCGACACAGCACATTCGTCACGCTGCAATGTTAAAATGTCTTTAATGCAGCGCATTCTCTTTTTCTTTACAATGCAACAAGAATGACATGTTTTAGCTGCTCCTATTCACCCGCACTTCTCACAAACTTAGTTCTTTATTACTTTTCAGCATTTATACACTACATGTTTATTTTTACTCAGATCGTAAAAGAATCTTTGTTATATTTTTAGCATGATTTGTCTTTTTTTTTCTTTTTTTTGGGAATACATATTTGAAGGAGATTTTTATTTAATTTTTTGGAGGGGGGTTGTGTGTCTCAACTTAGCAAAACCACATTATTAACATTTGTATTTCTTGCTTAAATTTACTAGGAGTTTGTTGGTTGTTGGTGCCCCTTGTTAATTCTACTTTAGGATTAGTGAAATGTACCTGCCTACTCAAAGAAAAACTGTCATTGTAGAAAAGTAAAACACAATAGTCAATGATTATTTCCAATCCAAAAAAAATTTATTTAGGTCTCAGCAACAAACCAAAGAGGAACGCAGCCATGGTGAAACTTGGGGAATTTGCAAAGCCTTGGACACCCACGGCAACCATCATTTTTCACGCTTAGAAAATTGGGGGCCTGAGGAGTACCTATCTAAATAATAAGGGAGCGCAATCTGGTCCTGAAGTCCAAAACATCCGGAACTGCAGCAGATGCCATCTAGGTCCCCAGGCTCTGGTCCTACGAGAGGCTCCATCTTCTCTCAGACCAGACTGAATCAAGGTCATCACTCTCTTGTCTTCCTTGTACTCTTCCTTCCACGCCGTGGTGCTGGTGCTGGTGCTGGTGGGGTGGCAGAAGGAGGAGGAGGAGGCGGAGCAAGGTCACTCTCGCAAACATGTGTGAGGGGAGTCATCTCCCCAGCCATCCCCTCATTTAGTATTTTGAGGATGACATCCTCACACATGCTGCGTTGCCCCGCCTCCTTACCCGTCATTTTACTGCCAACCAAGGAGGCAAAGGCCTCCTCGTAGGTGGGTGTGGCATATAGGGAGGCTGAAGCATCTTTGATCAGCTGGAGCGCTGACTCTCCCACCTCCCCCATGCTTTTCGCCCTTCTGTAGGGAAGGCGGAGGGGAGGGACTTGGGAGACAGTCAGGCTCCTACGCCTACCCCCCTGTTGGCTGCCACTAACCCCCTGCCTCCTCCTGACTGCCACCTTCCACAGCCACCTCCTGGCTGAGGTCTTCCTGTGTATGAAAAAGGGACATAGTTTCAGTTATTTGTTCATCAAACACACACAATTCTCGTGACTGTTGCAAAATGTTTACAAATAGAAAACCATACAATTCTCAGCCCTGCAGTTTAGAGTCTTCCCAAAAATGTCTCCAACACCACTGTCTGTTGATATGTCAATCACGTTAGGAACTAAGCAATTGGGGATCCTGAATTAACTGAACATCATTCATTATTCCCCAAAATGGTTACAAAACTACTATACCTGGAACAAGCTGGGCTCCTGCACATATTCCATACTGGAAGGCCCAGGTTGGTCCTTGGAAGCCTCATCAGGGGTGGCGTGCGTGGAAGGACGCGTGCAAGGAAGAGTCGAGAGTGACTTCCTGACAGTAGCCTGGTCTTTGAGAAAGTGGAGCCTCTCATAGTACCAGAGCGTGGGGACATAGACATCAGCTGCTGCAGCTCCAGATGCTAGGGACTTCCGGACCTTATTGCGCTCCCGGAAATAGGTACTCTTCATGTTGTTAATCTTCACTTTTAAGTTTGCCACGGTTGCCATGGGCAGGGTTGGCTTTACAAATGCCACAAGTTTCAGCATGGCTGCGTACCTCTTTGGTCTGTTGCTGTAGTCACGGTGCTTTGGTAGCCATAAAAGGGGAAATTCCCTGTATTTATCAATGAAAAGGGGGAGAAAACTCACGTCGTAGAAGGCCTCCATCACCTCTGCAAGACACAACACCACACAAAACAATATAAATAATGTCAGCCTAAACTCTCCTAATCTTCTCCATAAAGAAGCCTCAAGTTCTAATCAGTCTAGGCTAGTTATGTACCAACATCAAATTGTACCTTCGTTTCTAGCGATCGTCTCGTGCGTGAGCTTTCTCTCCCCTCGTCTCCCAGATCGTGGCTACGACACAGGCGTGTGACGTTTTATATACAGTGCGCATGCGTCAAACTCCGCCCGCCCCTGACGATCTTTCTCGTCTATTCCCCACCCCTTCTCTTTACGGCGCAGTGGGGAGAGCACATGGCGGGGACACAGCAGGTGCGCCCCAAATATCCCACCAACGAGCAGGAGGATGAGGAAAGTCCGGAGGCACAAACGTCCCGATCCCGGAGCCTGAAAGTCAAGGCCTCCAATATGTCATTTGGAGAAATGTTGGAGATGGTGGACATATTAAAGAGGAGCGACTATGATGGGAAGTATGGGCCTTACCTCAACCCCAATGTCCGCAAGGCCAAGATCATGTCTAAAGTTGTGAGAAGGCTGTACAATCATTTTGGGGTACAACGATCCAAGGAGCAACTCAGGAAACGCTGGTCAGACCTGAAACTGAGGGAGGCCGATCAGTACAGAAAGATCAAGCGAGTTCTTCAAAAAAGTAAGTAGTTGTGTTTTGTGTTTGCTTTCTTGCTTGCATACTGCTCCATGTGGTTTGATTTTTACAAAGTTGTACATTCCAAAATGGCCACTTTCAGGTTCGTCTGTGCATTCGATCGTACTCAGCCTCGATCTTTCTGCCACTGTCATGATTGTGTGTGTCCATTCGATCGTACGCAACCTCGATCGTTCGGCCACTTATAATACGATGTTTGGTGTTTTTTTTGGGGAAAGGAAGTTTGTTCTCACTAGAAATGTCATCAAGAATGTAAAGCCAATTTATTCAATGTAAAGGAGAGGTCACCCAGTAGCTGTTTACCCATCTGGACTCTAGAGCACTAGTGCTGGGACACCCAAACCCCCTCTTTATTAGGCTTTTCCACACATGTGCTCCAGTGGATACTAGAGGGGGGTCTCCATCACACAAACTTCTACCAAAAAGCTAGTAAGTTTAGCACCTTTACAAAGTGACTACATTCATGTAGTTGGCATTTGTAACTGGCCAAACAAAAATAGTGTCCGTCACTTTCAAGCAATGTTTGTCATTTCCTATTTCTGCCCTAAATAGATTGTGTTGCTAAATCTTCCTTTTGTACATTCTCATAGGGGAGCGAAAACTTGGGCCGTCTGAGGAAACCCCAAAACCAACACCTCCCAAAAAAGGTGAAAGAGCAGAAGCAGAGGAGGAGGAGGAGGAAGGAGAGATCATCGAACTTGAAGAAATTGTCACCACAACAGGTGAGTGTGGGGGAACACAGCTACTGGTAAGCTAATCAATGTATGGCTGCCTCATTTCCAACACCCGATTTTTGTTTGTTTGTGGTTTTTAGGTGACGTGGATGTTGTGGAAGAAAAATCGCACTTTACCACAGAGAGTGCCCACGTACTCATCGGGGAGATAATGGTCTGCAATAGAGATCTAGATTACATAAAGCAAAACATCAATGATGTTCAACAAAAATTGAAGAACATCATTGATGTTTTAGGAAAAATATGAAAACGCACCAAGTAATTAACACACATTTGTGCCAGCTTCTGAACACATTTGCAACTTAAGAACTGTGTGAAATTTGGAACATGCACACATTGTGTCCACATGTGCTAGCTCCCATCATGGTGGATGAATGCCAACGTTTTTTTGGGGGTGCAACCACTTTACGAACTACGAAAGTGGTTGTGGTGAAGGGGTTGCACCCCCAAAAAACGTCCATTCATCCCCATGATGGAAAATGGCACTTTTGAAGCTTCTAGGCATGTGTTTTACCATCTAATGACCATTTTCAGACCCAAATTGTGTGCATGTTCTAAATTTCCACTTTCCAGGGGTGACCCCCCCATGTGATGAAGGCAAGATCAAACACACTTTGAACATATAGTCATGTCTGATCTTGTCTTCACTTTACAAAGTTGAACTTTCCAAGTTCATAGGTTCTGTTTTGCTCCATGCCTGGTTTTACCAATTGCGGAATGTTTGTAAACAATGTTGTAAATAACCAAGATGTTGTCAGTTTGGGCGTGAAGATTGTAAACGCACTTGTGAATGTTTTCCAAGTAAACTTTTTTATTTTTCTAAATGTGTGGCTTCCTTATTTAAAAAACACAATGCATTATGTATGTCAAATGTAAAGGATATGGGGGGCAATGGGTGTTATTTACTAAAGGCAAGTCCACTTTGCACTGCAAGTTTCTTTTCCAGGGCACTTTTTCACTGCACTTGTAGAGCATAGTGGATTTGACTAAGGTAAATGACACCCACAGTGCTTTGTACGAAAACACGGAGCACAGCATTTTTTGAGAATACACACATGTCTGACCTGGTGATGAAAAGGAGTATTTTGGGTGTCAGTTATGCAGTACAAACCTTCTCTAGACCAAAGATTAGGTATCAAACACACAACATGAGAAGAATCTTTTTGGGAAGAAGAGACTGTTACCTCCTTTTGCCCAGAAAGTGCATTCCCACTGTCGAAGGCAAAGGGAAAAAATTTCAAGGGAAAAAAAGCTAAAAAGAATAGTGAAATGACAAGAAATCATAGGTTGGTTGAAATATCAGATTTATTAAAAAATGCCTCTCACACATCGTCAGGCAGAGCAATGGCCCCCCTACCCACAAAGTACTCCATATATTGCTCGCGGACCGCGCGGGCATTTAGAGGGGGCAAGCCTGGACGTGCCACTTGAAGGGCTGTGAGGTCCGCATTTGGAGGGCCCTCCACATCTGGCCCAACGGGCACCACATAGTTCCTGTTATGTCTTTTGAGGAAGTTGTGCAATATGCAACAGGCAAGAACTATGTGGTTCAGTTTGTATTCCGCCAAGTTAATTGCCGTCAAGAACAGGTGGAAGCGGCTGGCCAGGATGCCAAAAGTGTTCTCCACAACTCTTCTGGCTCTGGACAGCCTGTAGTTGAAGACCCTCTGGTCTGGGGTGAGGGTCCTCATCGGGAACGGCCTCATCAGATGGGGAGTCAACGCAAACGCTTCATCTGCGACAAAGACGAAGGGGAGTCCTTCTGCATTCTCCTCTGGAGGTGGCAAGCACAGACTGCCACTTTGGAGACGACAGTAGAACTCCGTGTGCGCAATGGCACCACCATCCGAGATCCGGCCGTTCATCCCCACGTCCACATACATAAATTCATATGTTGCCGACACCACCGCCAACACCACTACACTATTAAACCCTTTATAATTATAATAGTGGGACCCCGAGTTGGGCGGTGGGACGATGCGGACGTGTTTCCCATCAATTGCCCCTCCGCAGTTAGGAAAGTCCCAACGGCTGGCAAAGTGGGAGGCCACAGTCTGCCATTCCTGTGGCGTGGAAGGGAACTGTGGAGTGAAACAAGAAAAAATAATTAGTCACTTTGCACATAAACATTGCAAGCAGATTAGACAATCAACATCTTGGAACAAGAGCATTGTATAAAATTGGAGGCTGGAAAGTATTTTCAGAGAAAAGTAGAGGGTCCCCTTCACAGATTACTCACCCCCCATCAATCCCCACACTTCTGATGGGCCATTGGCAATAACTAGGGTTTTGGGGGGGGGGGGGGGGGGGGTTGTTGGACAGGTAACCCTCTGCACTTCATTGATTGGCAAATGGCTCAATAATGTGTGCTAGTTTGGCCAGACACTCTGTACTTAACACTATTGGCAGCCCCCAGGAAAGCTAAACTAACATTTCAACACCCCCCCCCCCAACCCCCCCCCCAAAAAAAGGAAAGCACATTGTGACATTATGAAATTTCCAAGCAAGCTAATAGGAGAGAAAGAACACCAAAAATTAGGAAATGGCAAGTAAGGAGGCAGCCCCTTGCACTACATGCTTTGCAGAATTCATCCCTAAAGAGGCCCACTATAAAGAGGTAGGTATATAGTGTGTATTGACCTTGGGAAAGCCAGCAGATAGAGGATTGGTATCATCTGACAGAGCAGTTGGGGGAGGGGGTTCCTAATGAGTTTGCCCCCCCCCCCCCACCAAAAAAAAAAAAAAAAAGGGGCTCTACATGAAGTAAACCACACAGCAAACATTTGTGCATATTTTAGGGGGTGTTTGTGGGCAAAAAAAACGATGCAGCAGACAAAATACATTGCTTAAGTGACTAGGCCATAGGTGTCTATTGGGGCAGAAGAGCATGCTGGGGAGGTAAGTGAAGGGAAAAATGCATGAAGGAGAAAAGGGGCACAGCATATTAGAACATATTGCAATCGTGGTAATTAGGGAAGCAGGTCAAAAATAGAAGACATTAGCAAACAGAGCATACATAGAAGGGAATAGTAAAGTATAAATGTTACCTTAATATAGTCCTCCTGCAGGACCTCGATGATGGCAGAACAGGTCTCTGGAATAATGATTCCCAGGGCCTGGGGAGAGATACCTGAAGAGAACTTCAAATCCTGAAGACTTCTCCCTGTCGCCAAGTACCTCAACGTGGCAACAAGCCTCTGCTCCGGAGTAATGGCTTGTCTCATGCAGGTATCCTGCCGGCTGATAAAGGGGGTCAGCAAAGCCAAAAGACGGTGAAAATCGGGGTCCGTCATCCGGAGAAAGTTCCTGAAATCATCAGGATTATTCTCCCGGATCTCACGAAGCAAAGGCATGTGCGAGAATTGGTCATGCTGAAGCAACCAATTCTTGGTCCACATACTCCTCGTCACTCTGTTCATGGACGGGTCTTGGCTCAAAGCTAAAAGCCCGACACCAATTCCGCGTACAGCACGAACTCGGCGATGAGTACGCACGGGAAACATCGCTCACAAGGTCACAAAAGGTCGGCTGGTCAGAACGGACAAACAGAAAGCACCGATAAACAGCAAGGCCTGAAAGAACGAAATGAATACCAGAAACGAGCAGACAATAAGCAGTGCAAATCAAAGCGTCCTATATCAAGATATAGGCCGCAATGACCAACAAATGCGAACTGACTACACGCACTAATAAACAGATACGCACGACAAGCACAAACTGAAGAGCAGTAACGATCTGAGTCAGAAAACTGAGAAGCGCGAATCTTAAGTCACCAAACTTCGACTAACTCGAGATAAACACGGGATCAGCAGAAGGAGCCCAACGGGTGCCTGACGTGGTGCTGAACTTCCCTTTTCTAATCTCGTGGACGACGACTTACGTCACGACGTTCTTGCAGACCGGATATTCCGACAACGTAGTCCGACCGTGTGTACGTGTGTACGCAACACCAACATCGGACAAAGTACGACCGAAAAGCAGGAGTTCCACTTTAGGGTGGAATTCCCCTTTAAGAACAAACCTACAGACCGACCTGGTCCGCGGGATTGTCCGACCGTGTGTATGGGGCTTTAGAAACACACCTCACTAACTTCATCTGTATGTCTTTGTTTCTTTTTGTTTCTTTGTTTCTTTTTTTTTCTTTACATTCACAGTCAATTTGTCCTGCTAATTGTCTTGCTAAATGTATTTTCGGTAAATCGCACCTGAAATCCATGTCAAACAGCATCTTGATGTAAATGTAGATGTTTGGAAGTAAATGTAAAGTAATACATTAAAAAATAAATTCAGTCTGTTTAGTTAAAAAAATGTTTTGCTTTGTATGTAGCTCACTCCATCCTGACATTCTTGATAATTAACCACTTACCCATACCAAAAAAGCTGTAATTTTGTTTTGTCTGTCCACAGCACATTCTCCCAAAGGGATTTTGGCTTCCTTAGGTAAGTTTTGGCAAACTCTTTGATCACTTTTTCTCTTTAGTCCACATCCTCGGAGATTAGCTACAGTGCCGTGGGCTGTAAACTTCTTGACAATGTCGTTCACAATGGATACAGGTACATTAAAGTGGTTGTAAACCCTTTTCAACCACATTTTACTACAGGCAAGCCTATAATTAGGCGTACCTGTAGCTACACTGGATATCTCCTACACCTGCACGGTTTAGGAGATATCCCTGTATTTGCATGTGCCGACGTCATTGGCACATGCGCACTTAAGCAAACTGAAGCGACGGAACATACGTGCCGTTGCTTCAGTTAGACTGTGCTGTTACTGGCGGCTCCCGCGCGCATGCCATGACGTCAAATCCATGCCATGACGCTGTAAATGGCCGGAGCCGCGATACCCGGAAGTAACACCCGGGAGCAATGTCAGCCACCGGAGTGGTGAATGAGGACCGCTGCGGGGGCTGCCATTTCAGGTAAGTAATTCATAATGAGCTAGTATGCTATGCATACTAGCTCATTATGTAATAAAGGGGGGGAACCAACTGCGCAAACCAATAAGGGGTAAAAACACGAATCAATATATAACAACGACTGCCGCGGCCACCATCAAAGTGTTCACACACCAATAGTCAGTAAAAATGGATATATGCAAATATATATACAAATGGGGCGCTAGCAAGAAAATACTAAAATAATAAATAATAATACGTATTAATTAAAATAAGTGGCACTTGCTGGTAGAGATAAATATAAATAGTGCTTGCTGGTAAATAGGATGCCAATATGTAAGAAATCTGGTGCTTGCGGATAGATAAATAAATAGTATAAAATAAAATAGATAATACAAAGTAAAAATTGTGTGGCGCTTGCTGGTAAAAAGGATGCCAATCCTAAGGGGGAGCTCCGAAGCTCATTATGACTTTGTCTTGCAGGTTTTTTTTTGGGGGATTTTATTTTTGAGTTTACAACCACTTTAAAGTGGTTGTAAAAGCAGAAGGTTTTTTTTTTTTATCTTAAAGTGGTTGTTAAGCCACTCTAACCTGTATACACCATCAACATTCTTATTGTAGTATCCCACTCTGTATGTGATTTATAAAAATAAATGCTTCAAATACCTAATTTCAGTGCCGTGATTGTAATCACATGACTGGCCAGCTTTCTCCTTTCCACCTCGGAGAGATGCAGCGGGCGGGGTTGAGATTTCCCTGCTGACATCAGTCTGAAGGGGAGCAGGAGGAGAGGAGGAGAGAGCTGGCTGGTCATGTGATCGCAATCTCAGCTCTTAAATTAGGTATTTACAGCATTTATATTTATAAAGCATTCACAGAGGGGGACACTGCAATAGGAGGCAGTGCTGATGGTGTATACAGGTTAGTGTTATAAGAGCAGCAGGAGGGGGGAGGGGGGGCTCACACAGAGATGGGAGAGGGGAAGAGGAGACAGCGAGGAGAGCAGATAACAGGCTGCCGATGACAGAGGCACATAAACTGACCACGGTGTCTGGTCTTAGCAGCCATGATACACCGTGGTCAGTTTACAGAGGGGTGGGGAGAAACTGTCAGGATGTTTTTTAGGTGTTACAGGGGGCCAAATGACACAGGACAAGCACTGTTTCATATAACATGCTTTAAAGGAGAAGGATCCATTTTTTTTTTTTGGTTAACAAAGGCTTTAATGCATTCTATGCATTAAGATAAAAAGACTTCTGTATGCAGCAGACCCCCTAAAACTTACCTGAGCCCCATCTCTTTCCAGCAATGTTGCAGGAGTGTCTCGGCTGCCTGAGACTCTCCCTTGTCATTGGCTAAGAAGGCAGCACGGTGCCATTCGCTCCCCCTGCTGTCAATCAAATTCAGTGAGCCAATGAGAAGACAGAGGGGGTGGGGCTGGCCCATGGCTCAGTGTCTGAATGGACACAGGCAGCTGTGACTCAGCTCAGGTACCCCCATAGCAGTGGGGGCACTCAACAGGAGGGAGGGGCCAGGAGCACCGAAGAGGGACCCGAGAAGAGGAGGATCCAGGCTGCTCTGTGCAAAACCAACTACACAGAGCAGGTAAGTATAACATGTTTGTAATTTTTACCAAAAACAATACTTTGCAGTCACTTTAAAGGCTAGGTTCACATTTTTCTTTTTTTCTTTTCTAAATTCCAGCTCCCCATGTACCACTTTAGCATTAATGTGCTTATTTTGCAAAAATAAAACAGCTTTCTATTAATTCTACACAAGATAACCTCACTCTCTTCATAGCTGTTTAAACACGCTGCTCAGTTAGTTCTGCCTTACTTCCTGGTCAGACTTTAGTTAATGACACAGGAAGGAGTTGACCAGCTGACCTCATTAGCACACACCCTGCATCATCTACCCTCAGCTGGTCAACTCCTTCCTGTGCCATGACCTAAAGTCTGACAAGGAAGTAAAGCAGTGGGACTGTGATAGTGTGGTGGGAAATATGACACTAGCTGACACTGGCTGCGGGATATACTAACTGACTAACTGACATCAATAGCGACACTAATACAGTAATCAGTGCTAATACTATACACTGTCAATGTACTAATGGGACTGGCTGGGAAGGGGTTAACGTCTAGGGCAGTGGCAACCAGTGGTCATTTTTTTGGGGGGGCGGCAAACAGTAAAAAAACAACCCCCCCTACCGGTCGGTCGGGTCTGGAGCACTTACCCCATCTATTGGCAGGCAGCTCTTCTCCCAAGCTTCACCAGCTTCTCCTTCCCCTGCTCTCCGCGGGCATCGTGGCGGCTTCCCCTTCTCTCCGTGGCTTTCATTTCCTCCCTCCTTCTCGGCGGCCAATCTGGACACTTCTCTTTTCGGCCAATCTGGAAACTTCCTGATTGGCTGGGAGGAGGATCAGTGTTTCAATAGCAAATATTCCTTTGCTATTGTGACACACCTGGGTGGGCTCGTAGGGCAATGCTCCGAGACCCATGCCCACCCTATTTTGAAGCCTATTAAAGCCTTTGGCTCTAATCAGGTGCTTCAAACCCCCCAGTTGGAATTCATGCACCCGGCATCTTGAAAGGGGCCGGATGCCCTGGATAGGGGAGGCGCCACCATGCGCCCCTAATCGATGGGCTGTCCCTGGTCTAGGGGCGTTCAAGGAGTTAACTGTGTGCCTAACAATGTGTAATGTGTGTAATATGTGGTGCTTTTACTAAACCATCCTGCTGTTTTTTTTCCCCTGCTTTGCAGAGAATAAAAAAAAAACAGCAAAATTACCTATCAGTGTACAGAGCTCTGTGTTGTTTACCAACACAGAGCTCTCTTACGTAAGGCTGCATTCACACCTGAGCGTAGCATCTTTGCGTGTTTTTTGCATGTTTTTATGTGCGATTTTGGCACGTTTTTATGCGCAATTTGCACGCGTTTTTGAGCTTTGTTGTTTTGTTATTAGCCAATGGAGAAAACTATCATCTGTTGCATCATTTTTTTTTGCTAATTTGTTTCAGCTTTTTTAGCTTTTCCATTAGCTTTTATTTATTTTTTAATTATTATTATTCATTTATTATAATTTTTTTATCGTTAGGGTAAGGGTTAGAGTTAAGGTTAGGTTAGGGTTAGGACTAGGAGTTGGGGTTAAGGTTAGGATTAGGGGTTAATTATTTATTTACTATTACTTAGTATTAATTTATTGAATGTATTTATTATTTACGATTATTTTTATTTATTGGTGTATTTATTTTACATCTACAGCAGGGGTACCCAACCAGTGGCCCGGGGGCCACATGTGGCCCGTGGAGCCCTCTGATGTAGCCCACGACCTCCTGCTCTGGGATGGTGGTTTGACAAGCCTAGATCGCAGGTTGCCGACCCTCCATCCCAGAGCATCAGTGTTGTGAATGAAGCCGGCGGTAGAGAAAGCAAGAAGCTGCAGAGCCGCATAAGCTGATGCTTCCTGTATAGCGCCAGCTCCTGTCACAATCGATACCAAATGCACTCTGCCTGGGACAGCAACAGTCGGGGAAAACTGAATGGAAGACTGTTATTAAAGGTGTGTTTGTTAAATCAGTGTATATATGGGCATATCTGTTCTTCAGTGGTTACTAGGCTGCTGTTAAACTAATCCTACGCCTGCGGGTTACCTGCACTGAGCCATAGAGTTCTGTTATTACATGTGGCTTTGGATATAATAGAAGTCTATGGCAAAGTGCAGCTAACCTGCAGGAAATCCACAGGTGCACGTGGCGCATCAGTGTGAAAGCAGCCTTAGGACCCAATCGGACCCTCCATTCACCTCTATGCCCCTTTACCCCTGCTTACCTTCAATCCGACACGCTAAAAAAAAAAAAAACAGAAGGGGAACCGTCCCCTTCTGTCAGATTGAATTGGAGGGCCCATAGAGTAGCACGGGCTATGTCCATATCCGTTCTGCATATGCAGCGTAGATACAGACCTGTCATCCGCCCATTACACTTATTTTGGCCCGCGACTGGTTACCAAGTCGCTTCGATGGCCCTCGCTCTTCAAAAGGTTGGGCACCCCTGATCTACAGTATTTATACATTAATAATAATAATAATAATTATTATTATTATTATTATTATTATTATTAACCACTTTGCGACCGCCGGCCGTCAAATGACGGCCAGGCGGCGCATCTCTCGTTCCGGGAGGGCGTCATATGACGTCCTCCCCTTCTGTGCACTGCAGGGAGCGCGCGCGCGCCACCGGGAGCGCGCGCGCTCTCGCCGTGTCACTGGGCACCCGATGCGCGTGCCCAGCGGCCGCGATGTCCGCTGGGCACCCGCGATTGCCCGGTAACACAGCGGGACCGTTGATCTGTGTGTGTAAACACACAGATCAACGGTCCTGTCAGAGGAGAGGAGCCGATGGTGTGTTCTCTGTACAGAGAAACACCGATCGGTCTCCTCCCCTTGTGAGGCCCCTCCCCCCACAGTAAGAAACACTCTTAGGGAACATAATTAACCCCTCACCGCCCCTAGTGGTTAACCCCTTCACTGCCAGTGTCATTTATACATGAATCAATGCATTTAAATAGCATTGATTGCTGTATAAATGACAATGGTGTCAAAAATGTCCGATGTGTCCGCCATAATGTCGCAGTCACAATAAAAATCGCTGATCACCGCCATTACTAGTAAAAAAAAAAATATTAATAAAAATGCTATAAAACTATCCCCTATTTTGTAAACGCTATAACTTTTGCGCAAACTAATCAATGATCGCTAATTGCGATTTTTTTTTACCAAAAATATGTAGAAGAATACGTATCGGCCGAAACTGAGGAAAAAAAATGTTTTTTTATATATTTTTTTGGGGATATTTAGTATAGCAAAAAGTAAAAAATATTGTTTTTTTTTTAAATTTGTCGCTCTTCTTTTGTTTATTGCGCAAAAAATAAAAAACGCAGAGGTGATCAAATACCACCAAAAGAAAGCTCTATTTGTGGGGAAAAAATGATAACAATTTCATTTGGGTACAGTGTCGTATGACCGCGCAATTGTCATTCAAAGTGCGTCAGCGCTGAAAGCTGAAAAATGGCTTGGTCAGGAAGGGGGTGAAAATGCACTGTAGTGAGGTGGTTAATATTAGTACAACAAAAAAAAATAACCCTATGTCAGGAAGCTAGTTCAGCTAATACTAATTCCCATACAGCTAATGCAAATTCTTCTGCAGCTATTGCAAATTTTTTTGGCAGCTACTGCTTATTCAGTAATTAGTAATTAGCATTAACTGCAGAAGAATTTGCATTAGCTGTATAAGAATTAGTATTAGCTGGACTAACTTCCTGACATAGGGGGTTATTTACAAAACGCAAATCCACTTTGCACCACGAGTGCAAACTACAAGTGCAAAGTTGGCAGGGGTAGATCTGAAATGAGGGGAAGCTCTGCTGATTTTATCATCCAATCATGTACAAGCTAATATGCTGTTTTTTATTTTCCTTGCATGTCCCCCTCGGATCTACAGCGACTGCACTTCCAAGTGCACTTTCAGTGCAATTTCAAGTGCAATTTGCACTTGTAGTTTGCACTTGTAGTGCAAATTGGATTTGCCTTTTGTAAATAACCCCCATAGAGTTATTTATGTATTTATTTTATGTTGGGGTTAAGGTGTTAATACTACTACTACTACTACTAAAAATAATAATAATAATAATTCATGAATAAATAAATACATGTAAAATAAATACACAAATAAATAAAAATAATCATAAATAAATAATAAATAAATAAAAAAAAATATTAATAATAAATAACTTGTACTGGCATGGTTGGTCCTTCTAGTCCCACAAATTTTACTGCACACTTCTCCCTATATAAACATACAGCTCTGAGCGAGTAGCCTGTTTCTATCCAAGCTCTCCAGCAACTTGTTCCCCTCCTGGTGACGTCACATCCGTCTGAGCATTCCAGGCTGGTTTGGCATTGAATTCCTCTTCATCTTAGGACTTTCTTTCCACCTACACTGCTTCCCAGGGAACCTGAACCCAGCGGACCATGCAAGAGTTAGGACCCAAGACTTACTGGCGGATAAGCCAGTACACGATAAGCTGTACTTTCTCCGCGGCAGTCCCGGGTCCTGCTCGCCACTGACTGACATTCCAGCGGTGGTTGGTTGCTAGGACTGCCCAGCGTCTAGCAACCAACCACGTGACTCCGTCCCCCTGGCATTCAGTGGAGATCAAAACTTTCCTGGCTTGTAGTACTGTCCTGGGTTGGCTACTGCCACACCTCCCGGCTCACTGACTCCTCAGTGGTTGGTTGCTATCAACCAACCAACCAACCAACCACAGTTTGTCTAACTCCGCTCCCTCCCAGTGTGGAACCTTCTCATTTAGAATTGTCTGCTGCCAGTGCCCCTCCTCCCCCTTCACAAGTTGTGAATTTAAAGAAGGTAAGAAACATTAGGAGGCTTATATTTAATGCTAGAGGAGGAGCAGCTCTGGGGACCCTGATGTAATGGGGGGGGGGGGGGGTTCTCTGGGGACCCTGATGTAAGGAGAGGCTCTCTGGGAACCCTGATGTAAGGGGAGGCTCTCTGGGGACCCTGATGTAAGGGGAGGCTCCTAATGTAAGGGGGGGGTTCTCTGGGGACCCTGGTGTAAGGGGGAGGCTCTTTGGGGAAACAAATGTAAGGAAGGGGCTCTCTGGGGACCTTGATGTAAGAGGGGACTTTCTAGGGACCCTGATGTAAGGACGGGGCTCTCTGGGGATGCTGATGTAAGGAAGGGGCTCTCTGGGGACCCTGATGTAAGTGGGGGCTCTCTGGGGACCCTGATGTAATGAGAGGGGCTCTAGGGACCCTGATGTAAGTGGGGGGCTCTCTAAGCTCAATATAAGCTTATTGGGATTTTTTTTCTTCCAAAAATATGTAGCAGAATACATATTGGCTTAAATTGATAAGGAAATTTGATTTTTTTATTGGATATGTTTTATAGCAGAAAGTTGTTTATAGCGCAAAAAATAAAAACTGCAACCAAGGTGATCAAATACCACCAACAAAAAGCTCTATTTGTGGGGGAAAAAAGGACAAAAATTGTATTTGCGTACAGATTCACACGACCGCGCAATTATCAGTTAAAATAGCGCAGTGCTGTATCGCAAAAAATGGCCTGGTTATGATGGGGGGGTAAATCTTCTGGAGGTTTAGGTGGTTAAGCACATAAGTGTCATGTTAACTATTTGTCAATGAAAGAAAAGCTTTCCTTTATGCACAGAAATATAAATTGGCCCCGTGTTCTGAGAAATGCCTTTGCTTTTGTAGTAGTACCCAGTTTGTTGTTATCCAGGTGAAAGAAGGTTGAAGAATGTTTGGGGGTTCTAAGTAATTTTCTAGCAAAAAATTACGATTTTAACTTGAAACCAACAAGTGTCAGAAAAAGGTTTAGTCTTAAAGTGGTTAAACTCCCCCCATTTACAGACTGAAGTTCATTCCTTTGATTCTAAAGAACAAAACGTTACGATATTTATACAGTAGTTAGCTCCGTGGCTGAGGAATGTTGTGGAACTTGACAGACTGCCTGTTTTTTTTTTTTGTTTTTGACAGCTGTCGGTTTGAGCAGAGAATTCTCTGCAAAGAATCGGGAAAATGCTTTGTTAAGATCGCGAGGGGGGATTGCGATCTCAATTCTTAACGATTAATCATGCAGCTCTAGTTGCTATGGGTCTCCCTGATTAGCAAATAATCATTTGCCTCACTGTATCTTGAAGCCTACTGGTTGCCTATTTATAAGCGTTGTGTTCCTCCCATAAAGAACATAAGAGATTATGAAATTACAATGAATTAGGGCATTGCAGCCTTTTTTTATGTTCCCTTAATCCTCTTTTTCATTTTAATTGACATAAAGAGCTTCAGCAATGTTTTGTTACATCAAAATATTATTCACAGAATGTTAAACTGTCAAATGCAGTTTGTTCAGAGGACTTAGAACATCCGCTATTAATCTGGGTGTAAATGAAGTGATTTACGAACAGTGTGTTCTAAGCGTGTTTATGAGAATCTATAATGTTGAAAGTTAAATTACAAAAAAAAGACCAAAGGCAACTGTTGTATCTGCAGAAGTTCTAGATGACCTTGAATAGCCTTTTATGTTGAAGTAGCACATTAAGCTGTAAAACGATTTCCCTTCCTTTTAGACCTTTTATTTGTTAACTAAATCCAAACCATTGTTTTATTTCAAAGATGCTTTGGTGTCATATCAGCAGCAATAATTTGTTTAAATCTTTCCTAAAAATAATAATATGCCTTCTTAAAGGGAATGCACACAGATTTTCTGTACAGTAAAACCTTGGTTTGAGAGTAACTTGGTTTGAGAGCGATTTGCAAGACAAGCTAAATTTTTTAATACATTTTGACTTGATATACAAGCGATGTCTTGATATACAATTAGCATCACATCACAACTGAGTATAAAAGAGATGAGAGTCGCCTCTAATGCCCCGTACACACGGTCGGACTTTCCGATGGAAAATGTGCGATTGGAGCGTGTTGTCGGAAAATCTGACTGTGTGGAGGCTCCATCAGACTTTTTCTATCAGAATTTCCGACACACAAAGTTTGAGATCTGGATCTAAAATTATCCGACAACAAAATCTGATCACGTAAATTCCGATCGTGTGTAGACAATTCCGGCGCCCAAAGTGCCACGCATGCTCAGAATAAATTACGAGACGGAAGCTATTGGCTACTGGCTATTGAACTTCCTCTTTATAGTCCCGTCATACATGTTGTACGTCACCGCGTTCTTGGCGATCGAAATTTCAGACAACTTTGTGCGACCGTGTGTATGCAAGACAAGTTTGAGCCAACATCCGTCGGAAAAAATCAGATGGATTTTGTTGTCGGAATGTCTGATCGTGTGTACAGGGCATTAGTGTAGCAATATGGTTGCATTTAATGAAGGTACAACATTTAGCAACTAATTGCTACACTTAGAGGCGCCTCTAAAAACCTGTCTAGTGTGATTTTTTATTGACTTTTTTTCCCTAGGTGAATGGGTAGGGGTACCATGTACCCCATACTCATTCACATAGGGTGGGGGGCCGGGATCTGGGGGCCCCCTTATTAAAGGGGCGCCCGGATTCCGATAAGCCCCCCACAGACCCCGACAACCAACCGCCAGGGTTGTCGGGAAGAATCCCTTGTCCTCGTCAACATGGGGATAAGGTGCTATGGGGTGGGGGGGCCGCAGGGTGTCTCCCTTCCCCCAAAGCACCCACCCCCCATGTTGAGGGCATGCCTGGTACAGCTCAGGAGGGGGGGGCGCTTGCTCATCCCCACCCCCTTTCCTGACCGGCCAGGCTGCGTGCTCGGATAAGGGTCTGGTATGGACTTTGGGGGGACCCCCACGCCCTCAAAATCCATACCAGGCGACGGGGCTCGCAAGGTGTCAATCTCGCCGATCAAAGCGGTGAGATTATTCTTCCTTCTCTAGTCCTGTCGTACCTCGAGTCACGTCGGGCTTAGTCCACCCGAAAGTCCGTTCGTGTTTGCTCGTGTGTGGGCAAGTCCGCTCGTTCGGAAAGTCCAGAAAGTCCGACCAAGTCCGCCGGAAAGTCTGATCGTGTGTACGGGGCATTAGAGTCTGCAAAAGATTTGAGACTGGGGCTGAGGTTCACCTTCCAGCAGGACAACAACCCTAAACATACAGCCAGAGCTACAATGGAATGGTTTAGATCAAAGCATATTCATGTGTTAGAATGGCCCAGTCAAAGTCCAAACCTAAATCCAAAAGAGAATCTGTGGCAAGACTTGAAAACTGTTGTTCACAGACACTTTCCATCCAATCTGACAGAGCTTGAGCTATTTTGCAAAGAAGAATGGGCAGAAATGTCACTCTCTATATGTGCAAAGCTGGTAGAGACATCCCAAAAAAGACTTGCAGCTGTAATTTCATTGAAAGGTGGTTCTACAAAGTATTGACCTAGGGGGGGCTGAATACAAATACACGTCACACTTTTCAGATATTTGTTTGTAAAAAAAAATTGAAAACCATTTATCATTTTCCTTCCACTTTACAATTATGTGCCACTTTGTGTGGTCTATCGCAAAA
>CM053026.1:731203703-731254216 GCA_028564925.1 Lithobates sylvaticus
GTGGATGTGCCTTGGTTACCCGCCGTTGCTGGTTGTTGGTCCCGTCTGATCCTGTACCTTGGAGTTGCCTACCATTGCACTAATGTGACATTATCAGGAGGTTTTAAAGCTCGTTAGACCCACTGCCATATGGTATGTGTGTCCACCATAGCCGGTAAGAGTACCCTATCGTGTTTACTTTATCTCTGGAAAAAGTTAATTGGCACGTCAATCGGTCTATCTACGCCAGTCAAATCTATATTTCATTGTGTCTCAATAGCAAAATTTGAGTTTTCATCCCTTGTACACATTTGTATTATTTGTTTTATCACAATTGTATGATTATTCATATTATTTGTAGTGAATTATTCACAAGTCACTCTATGTCATGTTCCCATGCTTATGGTTACATGCTTGAGCGCTGCACATATTTTTTCACATATGAACCCGGAAGGAAGACTGGGTGAAGATGGAAGCGCCTTTAGCGGTGACAGCATGGTGCTGGAAGGCTTGGTTCTAAGATACGTTTCATATAATGTGCTAGTATGCAATGCATGCTAGCACATTATGCCATTGCATTGCAGGTTAGAAAAAAAACACCTGTGCAGTCCTCAAACATAGTGGGGTTGATTTACTAAGACTGGATAGTGCAAAACTGGTGCAGCTCTGCATAGAAACCAATCAGCTTCAAGGTTTTTTTTTGTCAAGGCTTAACTGAACAAACTGAAGTTGGCTACCATGCACATCTGCACCAGATTTTGCACTCTCCGGTTTGTGTAAATCAACCCGAGTGTGACACAGAACCAAATACAATACAGAATGATTTAGCAGAAAGGAAGTCAAACAGATTGGAGGTCAGAGCAGGTGGCAAGCAAGTGTAGCGCTACTGCCTCAGGAGCAGCTGGTTTGTGTCCCACTGTGTAACTGCAGCCGGGCAAACAGCAACTTTCACTCCACACTGGCTCCAAAAATAGTCTAGGGGTTGCCTTTTTAACATTTATTGCATATTAACTTGGATGGTGTTCAGGGAGCTGTGGGATACTACAGAACACTAAAACAGGATTGTGAGGACACTCTCCCCTGGGCAGAAACTTCTCACAACAATCCCTTCAGCAGTTGGACAGCAAATGGACAGCACTGGGGCACTATCAGCAATATCCCAGGCCAGGCAAGCCTTAAACTCAGTGTAGCAGGGGTTAATGAAATCAACAGTCACTGAGATCCTTATCCATTAAGTCTGTAGTCACAGTGTTCCCCTGGAATTGAATGTCTCTTCCAGACTCAGTCAGGCAGACTCTTCTGTGAAGTACCCAGATCAGATCTTCAGTGGTACCCCTCTTTTGACTCCCAATGGACTTGCAGTAGTATACCCCCCCCCCCCCCCCCCCAACCAACCCAGATAGCAAATTTGTGGTGGTGTTGAATTGTAAGTCTGTTAACTTGCTGCACATTTTCACTGACAAGTTGTACACTTGAAGAGCACTTGAAGCACAAGTTCTAGTTGACACTTTTCCAATGTGTAGCAAATTTGCATAGCAAGTCTCTAGCAAGAGCAAAGTTGCAGTGGTGAGTCTACAGCAAGAGCTCTGCAAGTCTACAGCATGAAAATTTAGCCACAGTGACCCCTGTGGTGGGATGACTATTGCACAACATAACTGAACCAGAACTTGCAGCAAACTTGCAGAATGTTTGCAAAGAAAGTTGATCTGGACTCATGCAATGCAGACTTGCAGCAATTATGCAACAAACTTGTAAAACCTGGAGAGTCTAGCAACAGCTTAGCAAGTAATTTTCAAACTTGCAGCACAATTGCTTGCTATCTGGGACACTATGTATGCACTCCTCAACCACCATTTGGACACACCTCCCCAGGGATTGGCTGGAAGCCTCATACATATTTGAGCTGCTTATTTGACCCTCTCACCCACTTTGTTCTGGAAATCTCCAGAAAACAGGGGGAAAGAATTCAAACATGCAGCCTGCAGAGCCCAGAGCTTCCTAAAGCAATTGCATGCTGCTCTGCTTATTACAGGAAAGCCACAGAACTAAATATGTCTAATCAAACCTAGCAGTCTATCTAGGAGGGTGCTACACAATCATGGCTGTTTGGGGTTTGGGTAGGTGGCAGGCAAAACCAGAATCCAAGGGAAGTACAAGTCAATTTAGAATAAAACCCCAAAATCACAAAGTAGCCAGACAGGTAGCTGCACAAGTCTATCAAGTCCAACCTATGTGTGTGATTATATGTCAGTATTACCTTGTATATCCCTGTATGTTGTGGTCGTTCAGGTGTTTATCTAATAGTTTCTTGAAACTATCGATGCCCCCCGCTGAGACCACTGCCTGTGGAAGGGAATTCCACATCCTTGCCACTCTAATGCCCTGTACACATGGTCGGAAATTCCGACCACAGAATCCGTCAGATTTTTTCCGACGGATTTTGTCCGACACTGGTGTTGCATACACACGGTCGGACAAAGTTGTCGGAAAATCCGATCATTCGACGAAACTACGTAGAGGCTAGTAGCCAATAGCTTTGGTCTCGTAATTTGATCTGAGTTGGAATTCTCTACACACGATCGGAAAAAGTCTGATCGGATTTTGTTGTCGGAAAATTTGAGACCAGGATCTCAAAATAAGTCTGATGGAGCCCACTCACTGGATTTTCTGACAACATGGTCCGATCGCAAATTTTCCTTCGGAATTTCCGACCGCGTGTACGGGGTATTACAGTAAATAACCCTCTACGTAGTTTAAGGTTAAACCTCTTTCTACTAATTTAAATGAGTGGCCACGAGTCTTGTTAAACTCCCTTCCGTGAAAAAGTTTTATCCCTATTGTCTGGTCCCCAGTATGGTATTTGTATATTGAAATCATATCCCCTCTTAATCGTCTCTTCTCCAGGGAGAATACGTTCAGTGCTCACAACCTTTCCTTTATTAGTTTTGTTGTCCTTCTTTGTACTCGCTCCATTTCCAGTACATCCTTCCTGAGGACTGGTGTTCAGAACTGGACAGCGTACTCTAGGTGCAGCTGGACCAGAGTCTTGTAGAGCGGGAGAGCGGGTATATAGATACCGACTAAATGTTCTGACCTCACTGCTGACCAAAGCCAGGTGTAGAGATGAAGTGAAGCCATGTTGCAGTGCTGAGAAATGGCCAACAGATCGTAGGCCCCCTAGACCAGTGTTTCTCAACCTTTTTTTCAGTTGAGACACACTTTGATGGTTTTCCTATCGTAATTCCGACGGAATTTCACTCAAACTGTCTTGCCTACACACAGTCACACCAAATTCCAACGTTCAATAACACCGTGACATACAACACTTTCGACGGCAATATAAAAGGGAAGTTTAATGCTTCTGAGCATGCGTCAAATTGTTTCTGAGCATGTGTCGGAAATTTTGCACGTCGGAATTGCATACACACGATCGGAATTAATTAATTAATTGATTAATAAAAATTAACAGGCTTTCAAGCTAAAGTCAGTCGAAAATGCCGACAGAAAAAGACCGTTTGGCATACACCCAATGTTAGAGGTGATTTATTCTTCCAAAGCAAATACACTTTTGCACACTGGTACTGACTAGTATTCCAATGTTTCTCTTCTCCCTCAATTTCTCTCCATCAGTCAGCTAATGTCACCCCAGTGCTAAGGGAGAGGGGCACAGGAGGGTCAAACGAGGATGCTGTGGTGGCAACAGACATCCTCCTAATTAACTTATGTCATTGGTTGTTAGGATGCCAGTGTCTAGAAAGGCTTTGTGTAACTAAAAGGCAGGCTTGATCCACCTCCTGGCTTGTATACAATTTTTGAGAAATTTTTAGGCATTTTGCCAAGGCACCCCTGAAGAAACATCAAGGCACCCCAGGGTTCCTGGGCACCCTGGTTGAAAAAGGCTGATCTAGACCTTAATGAATTATTAACTTCTGCAATGCCCCATTCGGATTAACATTTTCAAAAGCACCTAATGTAGGATGATTACAATCAGTGGATTTCTAGCTGGAACAAAGTAGATACGAGATGCTCAAATTAAAAAGGACAGCTAAAATATTTGGCGTGAACATCAAATGAGACGCCCTAGGTAATGACTTACGTTCTCTAATTTTGGGCTGTTTAATGCTTCAACCAAAAAGACAAAGTCATCTATTTGTGACAGGTAAATGAGGCTTATGGTTCAGAAGCACCAGGAGATGCACACAAATTGATTAAATAATGTAATGTCTGCAAATGGGATTTGACATGTAATTCAGTAATAATGATAAATCAACGTTTACTCTCTTAGTACAATGTAGCAGTTTAAGAAATGTTCTCTTCATCATAAACCTTATTGATCTAAACTCTTATAAATATATTTCAGCTTTGTAAGACAAAAACTGTCCCCGAGAAGGAAAAAGAAAAAAAATGTGACAAATCCAGCAAAGAGATGAATTCCTCTCAAGTAAAACTGATGCAGCTACAGGAAAAAAATAAATTATTGTAAGGAATCAGACCCAAAGTCATTGATAACTGAGCAGAACAATGCAAAGTCAAAAATAAAAATATAAACCCAACAAAAGAAGCATAAATATCATAACAGCATTACTCCTAGATGATTGCACATAGCTTGAATATAAATAAAGCATTAAGTAACCGTAAAGAAGATTTATGGCTTTGTATTTTCCAAGAGGAATTCTAAGAACAATTTAAATTGAATCCAAATTGATAATATAAATATGGTTAATACTGCTAGTTATAGTTTCAATTTGTTCTTTTTTTTCATGTGTTTTTTTTTTTGTGTTCAAGTACTATTACTATAATATAAAAAGTGTCTGCTGCGTTTAATAAACCTAAAAATCATATATATATATATATATATATATATATATATATATATATATATATAATAAATTCAAGCAGCCAGCACAATATCCATGAACAACAAATAAAGCAATATGTAAAAATAGGTGTAGCACCCTCTACCAATAGGTAGGTGCTAGTAAGGGTTATTTTACTAGGATTTTCAGCACAGGCAAATTTAGGCAGGCCTATGCTGCAAGCTAGGCCTGTCTGTTTTGATCTGGGGCCTGGGAGTGGTCAGAGTAGCAGTGGGTGTGACCACCTGTGCTCTTGTTCTGGGGTGCTTCCCCTACTTCCAGGGAGAAGATTCTGGAAGAGGGGCTGGAGGGAGAATTGGAGTGACAGGCAACTCATATGGGAGCCCTGACCAATCACTAATCTATATGGGCAGGGGACGGGCCTCCTATATAAGCTAAGGTGATATGCCACTGGGCGGGAGAAGTCGGCTGAGTGAAGTGAGGAATGGAATGCTAGGCAGCAGGCAGGAGGCCATCCCCATCTGGGGGGGGGGGGGGGTGGTGCCGATCACAGGAGAAGGCCTGGGGAGAACTGTGAGGGAACATTGCCTCTACATGGTCATTGGCAATGTCTCTGTCACAACTCGGTCGGTGGCAGGGAACTCCTGGAGCAGAGAGGCAGGTGAAGCTGTCGGAACGCATGGTCCGGTCAAGTTCCTCATCAAGGACTCAGGGCTGAGTAAGGTAATCGAGTGTTACCACAGTGAAGGGCCAGAGGTGCCAGGAAGTCTGTGAGGGAACTCTGCTTTTACACGGTCATCGGAGTCTTCATCAAACACACAGTGGATGATGGGGAGTCCTGGATCAGAGAAGAGACTGTGGGGATCTGTGTCAAGTCGATGTGGCCTGAGGGCACAGGATTTGCAAGTTGGGCTGGCTGGGAACAGTAGTCCACCACCTAAAGTAATGCTTTTAAACTACTAGGTCTCCGGGGAGAGGTTCTGCAGGCCTAAGGCCTAGTAGCAGCAAGCAGCCAGAGCCTGTAAAGGGACTTATTTAGAGCCCCTATTACCTATTAGAAGAAGATGCGCCATACTTAATTTCAGTAACTACAAGTATGTGCAGGAGGAAACCAGTGTGGGTAGAAGGAAGCAAGTTTGTGCAGGAGGAGTAACAAACTGCATGGAGATGCAGGAGGAGATTTACATTCAATGTCTATGCGCATCTAATCTTCTGGCTCTAACATTGTGCTTGTGTGCTTAAATTATAAATATGATGGCAATGACAAATCTTATGGGCATCCCATCTTCCTATCCCTATGCAAGTTGTACCCCCTAATAAAATGAAACCAGCAAAAGACCGTTCATTTTCTCTGGAAGTGATGGATGAAGTCTTGCAGTATGGTGATTTGGCGGATTGTTTGTTACATAGGCTACATAGGTGCAGCGCTAGAAAAACAATCCATAAACACTCTGTTCATCAGGTGTGGATAATGATCATATAGCCCATAGAGTATAATAAGAAAGTGTAGTTACACAATCCATAGGATATAGTAGAGAAGTGTGGAGAAGGAATTAACCACCACCGGCACCCTCCGCTTTGGACCCTTGTTATAGGGGTTAACTAGGCACTGAATGAGAGAGAGATCCTTCAAACGACCACAATCGATCCAGTATTAGCAGATATAGCCGGATAAAAGCAAGATGGATGTCAGTCACCACACTTGGTCCTCGTATTTAAAATGACAACTCCACACATGAAGTCAACAGGATTGAAGAATTAATAAGCATGTCTGTTTTTAGAAAAATCGCCCTCGAGGGGTGCCTGCTATCCGGTATTCCATCCAGGGTCCAGGTGGCTGTAAAAGGCTGATCTGGGATGCTGGAAATGTCCAGGAAGTCCAGGGAATCCACCCTGCCTAGCGTGTACCGCACAGGAGGAAGTGACGTCACCGGATGGGGGGGGTCTCAATAGTGGAGAGGATAGAAAGTTTATGGCTATGTGCTCGTCCTGTCCCCTCCCCAATGCGTGTCGATACCGGGAATGTGACGTATCTTCCTCAGCGGTAACATATGTCACATTCCCAGTATCGACACGCGTTGGGGAGGAGACAGGACGGTGCAGGAGACAGTAGATCGGTCTCAGCATGGAAAGGACACATCAGTTCATCGGTCACAGCATTTTTGTTTGGTCTTTAAAGAGTGGTGCACTGAAGCACCCATGAAATGTGAGTACCCTATTAAAGGGGCTGGTGTTTAATAATAAAAATTGTTTAAATAATATCACACTACACATTTACTAAAGCTGGAAAGTGCAAAATCAGGTTCACTTCTGCATAGAAACCAATGACCTTCCAGGTTTTATTACCTAAGCTTAATTGAACAAGCTGGGGTTAGAAGCTCATTGGTTTCTATGCAGAAGTGAGCCTGATTTTGTACTTTCCAGCTTTAGTAAATAAACCCCATTTTGTACTTAAAAGTGGGGTATGCCTGTATCTAGTTTCCTTTATTATACACGTATGTGGAAAAAGTGCCAGCAAACATCCCAGGATCCCATTACAGACACTGAACCCAGAGCTGGTTCATAGGCGTGTTTTGACCAAGCTTAACTGCAAGGTAACACACTCTAAAGCCCCATACACACGGTCGGACAATCCGCGGACCAGGTCCGTCGGACCATGTCCGTCATACTTTGTCCCATGTTGGTTTTGCGTACACACGGTCGGACAAAGTTGTCGGAAAATCCGATCATTCTGAACGTGGTGACGTTTGTTGCCTACGACGGGACTACGTAGAGGCTAGTAGCCAATAGCTTTGGTCTTGTAATGTGATCTGAGCATGCGTAGCACTTTGTCCGGTCGGACAACCGTACACACGATCGGATTTGGTGTGATCGGACCGTGTTGTCGGCAAATCTTTCCAGCAGGAGATAAGACTTTGTCCGTCGGACAATCCGACGTACACTGTCCGATGGTGCATACACACGGTCTGATTTTTCAACAACATTGTCCGATCGGACAGAATCCATGAAAAAGTCCGACCGTGTGTATGGGGCTTAAGGTAAGCGCATATACTGAAGGGGGAGCACCTGAGTGGACACACTTGCTATCACAATTTTTTGGATCTGATTATTGTTTTTTGGAATGGATTTTCTATTTTATTATATCTTCACATGAATTTTTCAACATTGCACGTAGCACTTCAGTGCACTGGAACACTTTTTTTGTATAGAATTTGAGCTCTCAAATAAGGACTTTTTTATGATATATGATGATATGAGTTTGCACGTTGCATTACAGTATATTGAGTCACTTTATGGATAACAGCTTTGTTACTAAGGCACTTTATGTATTGGTTATATTTGTAGCATTTAAGATACATTCTTGAGTATATAATTTACAGTGATTTGTGGAAGTACACACTGAAATAGAAATCTATTGTGGTTATCACATGCCAATATTAAGATAGCGCAGCACTTTACTTTATATTTTATTCTTTTGCATGGTCATATAGACCGTGATCAGTGCTAGCAGCTATCTAGACAGAAGTCGGTATATGTTTATGGTAGCTCGCAAGATTTTTATTGTTTAGTGGGAATTCTGATCCTGGTATGACACTGGCGATCCAGACTCTGACAACAGCGACGAGCAGCACATCTCTAGCTCTAAGCTCACCGCCTCAGACGACATCCTATGATGAAAGGCGTAAGGCAGAGCTACGCACACACGTCACTTCCAGTTCAACGAGACTCCGGCTGCTGGAACGCGCGCAGACCAAGAGCTCTCGTGTTTTAAACTATCGGAATTGGGTTGTTTATTTCCACTCATCCACTTACGGGACTTTTTATTTGTTCTGTTTTAGTAAACTTTTGTTGTTTTGTAATTTTTAATAAAAAATTGTTATCCGGAATTACGCTATTGGAGCCCATCTTCTTTCTACATGAGGACACATTACTGGGGTCACAAATAAATCATTGCCCCATGATCCAGTGACAGCAGGACACCAGGAATGGTTCCTAGAGGGCCTGGAGGCTCTGGATTGCCTAGAACGATCAAAGGGAGGGATCGATTGGTCCGGCAGCTTGTCGCGAACTCACCACATGCGATTTACCCCTGCAGGGGTGCAAACATCTGGTGAGCAGGGATCCAAAAGGGGGAGCGCAACAGTCACTTTATCACCTTGGCACCAGGATTGGAATCAAATACAAGCACGAGTCACTTGAAAACTCTGATATGATTTTTATTGGACTGCCTATTGCACAATAATTTTTCCCAGTGTTATTACATATATGCATAGTTACATAGTTACATAGTTAGCTAGGCCGAAAAAAGACACAAGTCCATCCACTCCAACCATAAAAAAAAAGAAATAATAAATAAAAATAAAAAATATCGTACAGTCCAATATACACAATTCTATACCCACAGTTTGATCCAGAGGAAGGCAAAAAAAAAAAACCCCAGAAGAGCATGCTTCAATCTGCTACTGCAGGGGAAAAAATCCCTTCCTGATGCGTATATAATTTTCTCTGGTATTTTGCCCAGTGATTGGCAAAGCACTCAAAACACCCATCAGCACTCTGGAAGTGTACTCAAAACCTTGCAACAGGTGGATCGTAGCTGACCAGTTTGAGTGTGGATTATACATGTGTGCAAAGTGGACTTTCATTTTATCACCAATGGTCTAGCTAATGTTGGTTTAGAGTGGCACTTATGCACTGATGAATGTAACTTGTAGGAGATTTAGAGCACTTATTATTGTTTTAATCAATTGTGATATTTCACTTTAATACTTATCTGTGAAGGGGAAGTTAGTATATTACTCTTTAGTTCGTAGGCAGTGCCACTCATCCCCAATTCACTTATTTCTTACATTCTTCGTTTGGGGCATCCCAGGGGAGGTTGCAGCCTAGCCTATACCTAAGCACAGACTCCCCATTATATATATACATCTCTAGCTCCAAACCCTAGGCCCTGGGCCACAGTTCCCCCACAGATGCGGTATAAGGTTCCTTTTATATGACACAGAACCAGTGGGTCGGACCCAGCAAAGCCCACCAAAAGAAAAACCAAGGAAAACTATTTATCATACCCTTCCCAAGTTCCCAGCCAGGGGCAGCATTTATCTCTACCTGCCTACAAGTGTAACATGGATTCTGCTTTCCGTACAAGCACCTATTCCCCACTTTTCTTGTATAAGGATAAGGACGTCCAGGTGGCAGTAGCGGTACACCTCCTTATCTACTGATAGTTGCAATTTTTCATGTGTACAGACTGCCACTTGCAATTGAAGAACAATGTTTCACTTGAGTACTGCCCCTGCCACACATTGCCTACCAGCATGTCAGTCCCTGATGAGGGCCCATAAGAGTAAGATGCTCCTGGTATTCCTAATAGATGGCCCAGCATGCAATCAAAGCTGGAGGACAACGTAGACAGGAAGGGGTTGCAGCAGCACTGAGATGTAACAAGGGATGGAGAAAAAAGTGAAAACAGTATTTTTTTTTTAATGTCAATTTTTTAGAAATTGAGTGGTTCAAATTTTTTTTTAGGATTAGCTTCACCACTTAAGCCCCGGACCATTTTGCTGGCCAAAGACCAGAGCACTTTTTGCGATTCGGCACTGCGTCGCTTTAACTGACAATTGCGTGGTCGTGCTATGTGGCTCCCAAACAAAATTGACGTCCTTTTTTTACCCACAATAGAGCTTTTTTTTGGTGGTATTTGATCACCTCTGCGTTTTTTATTTTTTGCGCTGTAAACAAAAAAAGAGCAACAATTTTTTGCTCAGTTTAGGCCGATATGTATTCTTCGACATATTTTTGGTAAAAAAAAATCGCAATAAGCGTTTATTGATTGGTTTGCGCAAAAGTTATAGCTTCCAGTGGCGGCTGGTGCTCAAAATTTTTGGGGGGGCGCAAACAAACAGCCTCACTGTGCCATCAAACGCTGCCACTGTGCCCATTAAACGCTGCCACTGTGCCCATCAAACGCTGCCACTGTGCCCATCAAACGCTGCCACTGTGCCCATCAAACGCTGCCACTGTGCCCCAAGTTCTGCCACTGTGCCCCAAGTTCTGCCACTGTGCCCCAAGTTCTGCCACTGTGCCCCTTAAGTGCTGCCATTGTGCCCCAAGTGCTGCCATTGTGCCCCTTAAGTGCTGCCATTGTGCCCCAAGTGCTGCCATTGTGCCCCTTAAGTGCTGCCATTGTGCCCCTTAAGTGCTGCCACTGTGCCCCTTAAGTGCTGCCATTGTGCCCCAAGTTCTGCCATTGTGCCCCTTAAGTGCTGCCATTGTGCCCCTTAAGTGCTGCCATTGTGCCCCTTAAGTGCTGCCATTGTGCCCCAAGTTCTGCCACAAGTTCTGCCATTGTGCCCCAAGTTCTGCCATTGTGCCCCTTAAGTGCTGCCATTGTGCCCCTTAAGTGCTGCCATTGTGCCCCTTAAGTGCTGCCATTGTGCCCCTTAAGTTCTGCCACTGTGCCCCTTAAGTGCTGCCATTGTGCCCCTTAAGTGCTGCTATTGTGCCCCTTAAGTGCTGCCATTGTGCCCCTTAAGTGCTTCCATTGTGCCCCAAGTTCTGCCACTGTGCCCCTTAAGTGCTGCCACTGTGCCCCCTGCCTGCCCTCTGCACTTACCTTGTCCCGGTGTGCAGCTGGTGACGGCGTCAGGCGACGAGCGGTGTCTCCGTCGGATGTCTTCTCCCGCGCTCCTCCTGTCTTCTTCTGCTGTGATTGGACGCTAGGTGATTGGACGCCTAGCGTCCAATCACAGCTTAACCACTTGCCGACCGCCCCATGTAGATATACGTCGGCAGAATGGCACGTACAGGCAGAACCACGTACCTGTACGTGCCATTCTTTAGGCGGTTGGGGGGTCCGATCGGACCCCCCTCCGCCGGCGGGGACGGTCGGCATCGCTTCAGGAGCGATCCGGGACGAGGGGACGGCCAGTGGTTTCTGGCCACCCCCTCGCGATCGCTCCTGGCGAATGAAAAGCTTCCCCTTCCTGTCTATTGTATAGACAGGAAGGCGGAAGTGATGTCACGCTCGGTGCGCCGGTCTATGTGACCGGAGACGCCGAGCGGCGAACATGTTAAGGTTAGTGCACAACACTACACTGACACCAGTACAGTTAGGCACACAAAACACCCCCCTGTCACCCCCTGATCACCCCCCAGATCACCCCCTCCCCCCCCAGTCACAGTGTCACTAATTGCAGTGATCATTTATTTACTGATCACTGCATTTAGTGTCAGTGTGACTGTAATAACTGTCAGGGCAGTTAGTTTTAGGTCCTAGGTAGCCCCCTACCCCCCCCTAATAAAGGTTTAACCCCCTGATTGCCGCTAGTTAACCCCTTCACCCCCTTTTGCCAGTGTCACTAAGCGATCGTTTTTCTGATCGCTGCATTGTGTCGCTAGGTAACCATTTTTTTTTTTATTTTAACCGCCATGTTTTATATAGGTTCATAAATAGTTTTATAGGTCAGGTACCCCCATATTACAACCTAAATAAAGGTTTTAACCCCCTGATTGCCCCTAGAGTTAACCCTTTCACCAGTAATCACCGTATAACTGTCACTGGTGACGCTGGTTAGCCAGTTAGTTATTTCGTTATTTAGGTTCCCCGTCAGGTTTTTATATAGCGTCAGGTACCCCCATATATTACCTAATAAAGGTTTAACCCCCTGATTGCCCCTAGTTAACCCTTTCACCCCCTTTTGCCAGTGTCACTAAGCGATCGTTTTTCTGATCGCTGCATTAGTGTCGCTAGGTAACCAGTTTTTTTTTAGGTTAACCGCCATGTTTATATAGGTTCATAAATAGGTTTATAGGTCAGGTACCCCCATATTACAACCTAAATAAAGGTTTTAACCCCCTGATTGCCCCTAGAGTTAACCCTTTCACCAGTGATCACCGTATAAAATGTCACTGGTGACGCTGGTTAGCCAGTTAGTTATTTCGTTATTTAGGTTCCCCGTCAGGTTTTTATATAGCGTCAGGTACCCCCATATATTACCTAATAAAGGTTTAACCCCCTGATTGCCCCTAGTTAACCCTTTCACCCCCTTTTGCCAGTGTCACTAAGCGATCGTTTTTCTGATCCCTGCATTAGTGTCGCTAGGTAACCAGTTTTTTTTTGTATTACTGTTACGGGTGACGCTGGTTAGTTAGCTTGTTTTTTATACTGTCAGGGCACCCGCCATTTATTACCCAATAACGGTTTAACCCCCTGATCGCCCGGCGGGTGATATCAATTAGGTTTTAGGGTCAAATAAGGTCTGCGTCGCCCCAGGTTAGTGCCAGTACCGCAAACACCCACGCGCAAAGCATACACCTCCCTTAGTGGTATAGTATCTGAACAGATCAATATCTGATCTGATCAGATCTATACTAGCGTCCCAGCAGTTTAGGGTTCCAAAAAAACGCATTGTTAGCGGGATCAGCCCAGATACCTGCTAGCACCTGCGTTTTCCCCCTCCGCCCAGCCCAGCCCACCCAAGTGCAGTATCGATCGATCACTGTCACTTACAAAACACTAAGCACACATAACTGCAGTGTTCGCAGAGTCAGGCCTGATCCCTGCGATCGCTAACATTTTTTTTGTGGTAGCGTTTTGATTCAGTCGCTAACAGTCAGGAGCTTTTTTACCTGTGAATCTCAAAAAAATAAAAAAAACAAAAATAGTTGTCGTTTTATTGTTCTCTCTCTCTCTCTATTGTTGCTCTTTTTTTACTCCATTCTATTCTGCAATGTTTTATTATGTTTTATCATGTTTTATCATGCTTGCTTTTCAGGTATGTAATTTTGTTTACTGTGTTTTAGTGTTAAGCATTTTTTTGTTTTCAGGTGCGCCATTCAGTTGCAGCGCGGATTTATTTATCTTGACAGCAACAGCGTTTGCTCCCACGATACATAAAGCCGCGACTCCAACGCTGTAGGAGGTGATTTCACCACCACAGTTAAAAAAAAGAGCATATATGCCGAAGCATGGGGGCAGCAGGGGGGGGGGAGGAGCGATTGGCTCCTAATGCCACGTACATACGGTCGAAATTCCGACCGTGTGTACACGGCATAACTTTTGCGGGAGGATGCCCCCATGCATCGGCATATATAAATGGTGCATGTATGCCCATCATTAGAAGTGGGTGGATGAAGGGAGGTATTCTAATGGTGGGCATACCCACCAATCAATCTCTTTTTTTCGTTCAGCCAAGAGGCTGCATGAAAAAAAAAAAAAAAGATTACAATATATGTCCAGTATGTTGCTGGACTTTGAATGGTTATACCAGAATGATGCCTGCAGGTTTAGGTATCATCTTGGTATCATTCTTTTCAGCCAGTGATCGGCTTTCATGTAAAAGCAATTCTAGCGGGTAATTAGCCTCTAGACTGCTTTTACAAGCAGTAGGAGGGAATGTCCCCCCTCCCGGATATAAACCGCGCCATTGGGAAATTGGGAAAGCATTTTATCACACCAATCTTGGTGTGGTCAGATGCTTTGAGGGCAGAGGAAAGATCTAGGGTCTAATAGACCCCAATTTTTTCAAAAAAAGAGTACCTGTCACTGCCTATTGCTATCATAGGGGATATTTACATTCCCTGAGATAACAATAAAAATCATAACAAAGAAAAAAAATGGAAGGAACAGTTTAAAAATAGAATAAAAAAGCTAAATAAATAAAAAAAAAAACTAAAAAAAAAAAAAAAAAAGCACCCCTGCCCCCCCTTCTCTTGCGCAAAGGCGTACACAAGCGTTGGTCTGGCGTCATATGTAAACAGCAATTGCAGCATGCATGTGAGGTATCACCGCGAAGGTCAGATCGAGGGCAGTAATTTTAGCAGTAGACCTCCTCCGTGAATCTAATGTGGTATCATGTAAAGGCTTTTAAAGGCTTTTAAAAATGTATGTAGTTTGTCGCCACTGCGTGTTTGTGCGCAATTTTAAAGCATGTCGTGTTTGGTATCCATGTACTCGGCCTAAGATCATATTTTTTATTTCATCAAAAATTTGAGCAATATAGTGTGTTTTAGTGCATTAAAATAAAAAAAAGTGTATTTTTTCCACAAAAAATGCGTTTGAAAAATCGCTGCGCAAATACTGTGTGGAAAAAAAAAAAATGCAACACCCACCATTTTAATCTGTAGGGCCTTTGCTTTAACAATATATATAGTGTTTGGGGGTTCAACGTAATTTTCTTGCAAAAAAAAAAATATGTTTTCATGTAAACAAAAAGTGTCAGAAAGGGCTTTGTCTTCAAGTGTTAGAAGAGTGGGTGACGTGTGACATAGGCTTCTAAATGTTGTGCATAAAATGCCAGGACAGTTCAAACCCCCCCCAAATGACCCCATTTTGGAAAGTAGACACCCCAAGCTATTTGCTGAGAGCAATGTTGAGCCCTTTAAATATTTATTTTTTTTGTACCAAGAGATTGAATAATGAAAAAAAAAAAAAAAATATATATATATTTTTTTTACAAAAAGTTGTCACTAAATGATATATTGCTCAAACATGTCATGGGCATATGTGGAAATACACCCCAAAATACATTCTGTTGCTTCTCCTGAGTACGGGGATACCACATGTGTGGGACTTTTTGGGAGCCTAGCTGCGTACGGAACCCCAAAAACCAAGCACCGCCTTCAGGCTTTCTAAGGGAGTAATTTTTTTATTTCACTTCTCACTGCCAATCACAGTTTCGGAGGCCATGGAATGCCCAGATGGCATAAAACCCCCCAAAATGACCCCATTTTGGAAAGTAGACACCCCAAGCTATTTGCTGAGAGGTATTGTGAGTATTTTGCAGATGTCGCTTTTTGTCACAAAGTTTTGAAAATTGAAAAAAAAAAAAAAAAAATTTTTTTTCTTTACTTTCTTCATTTTCAAAAACAAATGAGAGCTGTAAAATACTCACCATGCCTCTCAACAAATAGCTTGGGGTGTCTACTTTCCAAAATGGGGTCATTTGGGGGGGTTTTGTGCTATTTTGGCATTTTATGGCCTTCGAAACTGTGATAGGTAGTGAGGAGTGAAATCAAAAATTTGCACCCTTAGAAATCCTGAAGGCGGTGCTTGGGTTTCGGGGCCCCGTACGCGGCTAGGCTCCCAAAAAGTCCCACACATGTGGTATCCCCATACTCATGAGAAGCAGCAAAATGTATTTAGGGGTGCAATTCCACATATAACTATGGCATGTGTGAGCAATATATCATTTAGTGACAACTTTTTGAAGAAAAAAAAAATTATTTTTTATTTTTGTCTTTATTCAATCACTTGGGACTAAAAAAAAAAAATATTCAATGGGCTCAACATGCCTCTCAGCAAATAGCTTGGGGTGTCTACTTTCCAAAATGGGGTCATTTGGGGGGGGGTTTTGTACTTCTCTGCCATTTTAGCACCTCAAGAAATGAAATAGGCAGTCATAAATTAAAAGCGGTGTAAATTCCAGAAAATGTACTCTAGTTTGTAGACGCTATAACTTTTGCGCAAACCAATAAATATACGCTTATTGGCATTTTTTTTTACTAAAGACATGTGGCTGAATACATTTTGGCCCAAATGTTTGACTAAAATTGAGTTTATTAGATTTTTTTTTTATAACAAAAAGTAGAAAATCTCTTTTTTTTTCAAAATTTTCGCTCTTTTTCCGTTTATATCGCAAAAAAAATAAAAATCACAGAGGCAATCAAATACCATCAAAAGAAAGCTCTATTTGTGGGAAGAAAAGGACGCAAATTTCGTTTCGTTACAAAATTGCATGACCGCACAATTACCAGTTAAAGTAGTGCAGTGCGAAATTGAAAAAAGACCTCTGGTCCTTAAGCTGACAATTGGTCCGGGGCTGAAGTGGTTAAATGTCGGAAGTTTCTCTTTTGTCTCCCACCGTCACAAAAGCTGTACCAGGCACACAATACAAGCCATCCAAAGAGTATGCTCTTCTATTTTTTTTTTCTATTCTTTTTTTTGTTCTCTACATGAATTCACAGTGCTTTCCAGATATTGTTCATGATCCCACACATGACATACAGTATGTACTCTACTGTATCGCATTGGGCATGCCTTATTAATTTATTCCTATGTCAAAAGGTAAAGTTGTATTTATTTCTCTTTGTAAATGTAAATTAAAACTTTCAAGGAGGAACATAAACGTACATTTTTTATATAACCATTTTAAAAGCCCACTTTTAAAATGTTACCCAAAGCTACCAGAGGCTCAATAAACATGAATTGTATATCAGGGACCAATTAGGTTTTGCTGGGGCTGATTTATCAAAGGCAAGCAGGCTGTTCACTAAGGGAATGTGGTGAAGCTCTTCTGAATTTTATCATCCAATCATTTGCAAGTAAAATTATTGTTATTTTTTTTTACTGGGATGTGATTGGGTATTCTTTGCAATGTGAATTTTCACCACATTCAGTAAGCTCTGGGGCTAATTTCTTTGCAAGTGAACATCTTATTTCTCTTTTGTAAATCAACCCTGACAATAAATATTTTGTTTCTGATGTGTATTGCATGTTTATTTAGTCTCTGGTAACACTGGGTAACATTTTAAAAGTGGGCTTTTGAAATGTTTATAAAAAATGTGCATTGATGTTTCTCCTTGAAAGTTTTGAGTTAAAGCAGAACTTCGGTAATTTTTTTCATCTTTCCATCTATTCTGGAAAGTGTAATATAACTGCTCAAACCAAATAAAAAACAAATTAAACAGCGGCTACACAGGAATGTGACAAATATTCAAATAAGATAGTGTAAAAATGTAGCACTAAGACAAATAATGCGGTAGTGATACATATAAAATACTGGAACATTCTAATACTCAAAACGTGAAAAATGTATAGTCTAACATAGTGCAATAAATGAATGTGTAGAACAAAAAATATATACCGGTAATTAACCACTTCAGCCCCGGACCAATTGGCAGCCAAAGGACCAGGCCCCTTTTTGCAATTCGGCACTGCGTCGCTTTAACTAACAATTGCGCGGTCATGCGACGTGGCTCCAAAACAAAATTGGCGTCCTTTTTTTCCCACAAATAGAGCTTTCTTTTGGTGGTATTTGATCGCCCCTGCGGTTTTTATTTTTTGCGCTATAAACAAAAATAGAGCGACAATTTTGAAAAAAATGCAATATTTTTTACTTTTTGCTATAATAAATATCCCCAAAAAATATATAAAAAAAACATTTTTTTTCCTCAGTTTAGGCCGATACGTATTCTTCTACATATTTTTGGTTAAAAAAAATCGCAATTAGCGATTATTGATTAGTTTGCGCAAAAGTTATAGCGTTTACAAATAGGGGATAGTTTTATAGCATTTTTATTAATATTTTTTTTTTATTAGTAATGGCGGTGATCAGCGATTTTTATTGTGACTGCGACATTTTGGCGGACACATCGGACATTTTGACACATTTTTGGGACATTTGTCATTTATACAGCAATCAGTGCTATTTAAATAGCACTGATTCCTATGTAAATGACAGTTGTAGTTAGGGGTTAACCACTAGGGGCGGGGAGGAGTCAGTGTGACGTGTTGTGTTTTTTTTTACAGTAGGGGGCGTGGCTGTACATCTTTTGTCATTGATCGGCGTTCCCGATGACAGGGAACCGCCGATCACTGACAGTCAGTGTAGGAAGCGCGGGAGAGGTTTGTTTACATAGACCTCTCCCCGTTCTTCCGCTCCGTAACCCGATCGCGGGATACCAGCGGCGATCGGGTTCGCTGGTCCCGCGGCCGGTGTCACGGAGCTCCCGACCGGGTCGCGAGCGCGCCGCTAGCGGTGCGTGCGCGACCCACGGGCAGGCACATGCACGATCACGTACAGGTACGCGATTCTGCCTGCCCGTGCCATTCTGCTGACGTATATATGCAGTGGCCGGTCGGGAAGCGGTTAAAGTCCTATAACATAAATCCAATCCTGTAAGGAAAAAATATATAGAAGTCCAACAGTGAAGTGATGATCTTCCAATATAAGATATAATCCAAAACTGGTGAATCCTTAAAGTGAAAGAGATTGAACTCTCTTACCAGAATAGGTGGATCCGGATGTCAGCGACATCTATTCAGCCCTTGTTGTTTTAACTTTGAATAGTAAAATATAATTTTTTTCTGCCAGTAAATACCTTATACAGCTCGCTTCCTGTTTCTTGTCTGCTCATTAGCCTAGGCTTATGACATCATGTACAGCTCTCTCTCTCACTCTCCTGAGAGTTTGCCAGGAAGGAAGGGGGTGAGTCATAAGAGGGCCAATGAGAGCTGCAGACCCGGAGGTGTGTGTCTGTGTAAATCAAGGAAGTGAACAGGCAGCAGCTTCAGCTGCCCACAGTTAAAATGGATGCAGCCAGACTCAGTGGAGGGAGATTTCTGCAGCATATTTGGCAAGTACAGAATCACAGTATATATAAAATAATATGCAAAGTGGTTGGAGGGAAGCTTCAGAATGTCAAAGATGTTTTTATTACAAATTATGTGAGCAGACTGCAGTTCCTCTTTAAATTTACAAAGAGATTTAAACATATCATTACCTCTTTATAGGAATACATTACTTCCATCCTCCACTCACATGCAAGCAAAAAATTATTATTTTTTCCTTGCATGTGATTGGGTATTCTTTGCAAAGTGAAGTTTCACCGCATTGCTGGGTGCGCTCTCTACCCCAGCGTGTGAATCTTGTACTAGGTACGTGATCCGGCGCAGAGTGGCTGCTCTGCCGCAGTATATCTGCAGTGGTTAAAGTTGTTAAAGTGGTTCTAACACTTAAAAGTCTTTTTTTTCCTTTATACATTCTACGCATTAAGATAAAAGACCTCCTGTTGGAGAGGATCTGGGGGCCCCCTCTTATACTTACCTGAGCTCGATCTCAATCCAGCGACATGCACGGGAGCAGTGGCTCTCCCAGCTCTGTCCCTCCTCACTGGGCAGATTGATGTCAATCAAATCCTATGACGAGGGGGTGCGGAGCGGGCCCGAGCCACCGTTCTATGGGGGCCAAGAGCACCGGCGGGGGACTCGAGAAGAGGAGGATTGGGTGCTGCTCTGTGCTAAACCATTGCACTGAGCAGGTAAGTATAACCTGTTTATTTTTATTTACAAAAAAACAGAGGCTTTAAAATCTCTTTAACGTTATTGCTGCTTTTGCATTCCGTTTAACTTGTATAGCAGTTCTGATGTAGGAAAAAAAAACAAAAAACTATAAGTAGATTGGTTTACTGAAACTGAGATTCATAATTGAATTTGATGTGTATCACTGTTGCACTGTATATATACAGAAAGAAAACGCTCCTGCGCACAAGCGGACCACCAGACCAGCTATATAATGACACAGGCCTTGCTGCCCTCAAGGGTGGGGAACCCTAAAAGTCAGAAATAAGAAAAGAAAAAAGGGACGCACCAGCCTTGTGCATTATTCTTTGGATGATATTTATTTAAAAAGTTAAGAAAACTACTCACAAATAGTTATGTAAATTCTTGCAATATGAATAGTCATCAAATAGCAGCATCTATTCGCAGATGAACGGAACTCTCCAGAGGTCACAGAGGAACTCAGTCAAGCTCTGAGGAAGAAGGGATGTTACCTTCGAAACGCGTCAGCTGGCAGTGATTATTGTGAGTTCCTCTGTGACCTCTGGAGAGTTACGTTCATCTGCGACTAGATGCTGCTATTTGATGACTATTCATATTGCAAGAATTTACGTAACTGTTTGTGAGTAGTTTTCTTTTTAATTTTTTTAATAAATATCATCCACAAGGCTGGTGTGCCCCTTTTTTCTTTTCTTTTATCTCTGTATATATGGTAGAGGGCTCCTTTGTACCTCTTTCCAGTGCCCAAGTAAGGCATCATCTCCCGCAATAGCTAACTTCAGGACTTTTGTATAATATATGCCTTATCGGTACATCTCCTCCAGTAAATGAATGTAAGCGCTAACAGCTGTCTATGCCATAGTGTGGCACATGTTACTATGATGTAGCTACCCTTTTTTGGACCATACTAAGCCTTTATTTGGGATAACAACAATCCAAACAAGGACATCTTCTATATGTTATGATGACCACCTGTGTGCCATGCTATCTTTTATACTAAAGCTGGCCATACACTATACAAAAAATCGGCCAACGGCCAACGATGGTGCCATCATATAATGGCCGATAAATCGTTCAGTGAACCTAAAAAAAAAAAAATTATGTTCGTTTTTTTACATATACCAAGTGCAGACAGGTCGGACGGGAAACACATTAACCTTACAATTTATCGTTCGTTCGGCAGAAAAATTCCAAACTTGTCCTTCGTTTTTTCGGCTCAAAAACGTCCAAACGATTATCGATTTTGGGTCCATTAACTGGCCGAAAAATCGAAAGAACGTTCTTTGACCGATTTTTCGGCCGATTTTTTGTATAGTGTATGGCCAGCTTTAGTTAACATCTACCAGTGTTCCAGTCCAATCCAGTCCAAAGTGTTAATCAAATACCCTGGAATGGGCGCTATTACCAGATCACTTCAAAAACAATCAACGGGAACACATTGCAGATTCGGCTTTGGTTGGTAAATGTAACCAGCTAGCATTCCATTTTAGTTTTCATTCCTCTAGAACATTTTCTTTTCCATGAAACCCAGCCACGTATTATTTTCAACATTTATTCCAAAAATGTGGAATATTACAATTTCTCTGCAGACTTCATTTTAGAGTAGTTGGAAGCTTAGTAGATATTCCCTTGTGATTCGTTTGATTCCCTCATGGTCGTTTTCAATAAAAGGCATTTTGTTTTGAAACCTTTTGTATGTGCAGCCATTTCTTTTTTTTTTTTTTTCTCAAGCCATAATCCCTGCTTTCCTGATTCTTGACAATAAAGTGTTTTGTATCTATGGGAACAGTAAATTAGACTGAAAGAAAAAAAAAACATCCAATATCGAGAACCTTTGTAGGCATCAAAATCATACACATCATTTATCTCTTCCAAGAAAAAAATAGTGCTGTATTGAAAGTAATGCAAAAGCGGGCATAACATTTTCATTATCGTACATAGGTTGTTCAGATTTGATGTGCTGGAAGAGTAACTCTTTCTCTATAGCAATGGTCTCTAAATTCTGGTGTGAGGGCCAAATGCGGTTCTTTACTAGCCTTTATCCGGCCCTTGAGGCACTTTTCTTACACTAATGATGGGGCATTATTCCTCCCATTAATATCAACAATGGAACATTAGTATCAATGGTGGGGCACTATTCCTTGATCTGATACCAATGATGTGGCACAATTCCTTCCACCAATACCAATGATTGGGCACTATTCCTTCCACTGATACCAATGATGGGGCACTATTCCTCCCACTAATACCAATTATTGAACACTATTCCTCCCACTAATACCAATGATGGGGCACTATTCCCCCAACTAATACCAATGATTGGGCAGTATTCCTCCCACTAATACCAGTGATGGGGCACTATTCCTACCACTAATACCAATCATTGGGCACTATTCCTCCCACTAATACCAGTGGTGGGAAACTAGTCCTCCAACTAATAACAAACGTTTTGAGCTTTTGCCTTAAAAAAAAAAAAAAAAAACATTATTTCCCCCTAGACCAGAAGTGACGTCATGGCGTTGCTCCGATCCTCCAAGATCATAAAGTTGATCAGAGATGATCTGATCTTTGTTCACCTCTATGGCCAGCCGTACAAGCTGCTGGATCATCTCCTGGGCATGGCAGTAAAAATTGTACGCTCAAGAAATACTGGTGACGCGATGGGAGGGGCGACCCGTCCTGCTGCCTCTGAAAGCGATCCAGCGGCTAATTAGCTACTCAGACCACTTTCATGGGAAAGCAAATCACTGGCTGAAATAAGAAATACCGTGGATATAGCTGATAGCTTCAGCCATAACCCCCGGTAAACCATTTGCAAGCTGCAACGTATATATATATATATATATACAGTGGTGTGAAAAAGTGTTTGCCCCCTTCCTCATTTCCTGTTCCTTTGCATGTTTGTCACACTTAAGTGTTTCGGAACATCAAACCAATTTAAACAATAGTCAAGGACAACACAAGTAAACACAAAATGCAATTTGTAAATGAAGGTGTTTATTATTAAAGGTGAAAAAAAATCCAAACCATCATGGCCCTGTGTGAAAAAGTGATTGCCCCCCTTGTTAAAACATACTATAACTGTGGTTGTCCACACCTGAGTTCAATTTCTCTAGCCACACCCAGGCCTGATTATTGCCACACCTGTTCACAATCAAGGCATCACTTAAATAGGAGCTGCTTGACACAGTAAGGTCCACCAGAAGATCCTTAAAAGCTACACATTATGCCGAGACCCAAAGAAATTCAGGAACAATTGAGAAAGAAAGTAATTGAGATCTATCAGTCTGGAAAGGGTTTATAAAGCCATTTCCAAAGCTTTGGGAATCCAGCGAACCACAGTGAGAGCCATTATCCACAAATGGCGAAGACATGGAACAGTGGTGAACCTTCCCAGGAGTGGCCGGCCGCCCAAAATTACCCCAAGAGCGCTGCGACGACTCATCCAAGAGGTCACAAAAGACCCCACAACAACGTCCAAGGAACTGCAGGCCTCACTTGCCTCAGTTAAGGTCAGCGTTCATGCCTCCACCATCAGGAAAAGACTGGGCAAAAATGGCCTGCATGGCAGAGTTCCAAAAACCACTGCTGAGCAAAAAGAACATCAAAGCTCGTCTCAATTTCTCCACAACACATCTTGATGATCCCCAAGACTTTTGGGACAACATTCTGTGGACCAATGCCCCAGCCACGTATTATTTTCAACATTTATTCCAAAAATGTGGAATATTACAATTTCTCTGCAGACTTCATTTTAGAGTAGTTGGAAGCTTAGTAGATATTCCCTTGTGATTCGTTTGATTCCCTCATGGTCGTTTTCAATAAAAGGCATTTTGTTTTGAAACCTTTTGTATGTGCAGCCATTTTTTTTTTTTTTTTCTCAAGCCATAATCCCTGCTTTCCTGATTCTTGACAATAAAGTGTTTTGTATCTATGGGAACAGTAAATTAGACTGAAAGAAAAAAAAAACATCCAATATCGAGAACCTTTGTAGGCATCAAAATCATACACATCATTTATCTCTTCCAAGAAAAAAAAAAAACAATAGCTTTGCCAATAAAGAATATTTGTTTCCATAGATGGAGAGGAATGCTACTCCGTATGATCAAACCCCTTTTTTTTTTAGGTTTTCTTCTCAGTAAAGTTTAAATGTATGATTTATCGAAAGGAAACTGAGCTGCTATATCTGGAACAACTTAATTCTCTTTTCTTGTGGAATTTCATCCCTTTGAAAGGAAAACATATTTTTACAAGTTTTTGTTCAATATATATAAGGCGCTTGTTCATCAGCATAAACAATCTTATCACTGAGTAGTACTTATACCGGTGTTTACCCCTAGATTGAATCAGACTAGAATTGAGACTTTGGATGTAAAGCCTCCCTGCCATTGCCCTTATAATCTAAAGTGAAGTTCTCATTGAAATAAGACGTATTATACATACAGTCAGAGCCGTCTTTAAAGTGGTTGTAAACCCTTACAAACCACTTGGGCCTACAGGTAAGCCTAGATTAAGGCTTACATGTAGGTCAAATAAATATCTCCTAAACCTACACGGTTTAGGAGATATTTGCCAAAAGACAGGCACCGCTGTCTACGCCGTAGAACATGGCGCGCAGGTGCACTGAGTGCGCCGCTCTCAATGGCGATATGCCGTGAGTGGCGGCTCCCGTGCGCATGCGCATGACAGCGCCGGAGCCGCGAGACCCACCAAGAAGAAGGAGGCTCCGTACACAAGGGGACAGCGGTGACTTCGCTGGCTCCTGTGTCAGGTAAGTGACACATAATGGACTACTTTGCGATGCATAGTAGTCCATTATGCTTTACCTTTGCAGGGAAACAAAGAGGAAGTAAATCCATTAGGGATTACTTCCTTTTTAACACAGGACAAAGGGGCAGCTGCCCGGGGCCCAGTCATTGTTGTGGGGCCCAAAGCAGCTGCTCCTTGAGCCCGCACTGCCTGCGAATAGTTGATAAGTGGATTCGGGGGGAGGGGCCTAAGAAAATGTTTGCCCAGGGTCCAAACAATATTAAAGATGGCTGCACCTATTATCTCCTATACAGGCATACCTCCCTTTTAAGTACACAATGTGGTTTATTTACTAAAGCTGGAAAGTGCAAAATCAGGCTCACTTCTGCATAGAAACCAATGAGCTTTTAACCTCAGCTTTGGTAATATCACCTGGAAGCTCATTGGTTTCTATGCAGAAGTGAGCCTGATTTTGCACTTTCCAGCTTTAGTAAATAAACCCCATTGTGTACTTAAAAGTGGGGTATGCCTGTATTCAGCATTTGTTACTTTAACCACATGCCGACCGCGCTATAGTCGAAAGATGGCCACAGCGCGGTCGGCTAGTTCTAAGTGGACGTCCTACGTCCCCGAGGACCCGGCGCATCACGGATCACGGCAAGCAGCCGCTGATAGCGGCCGTTTACCACGTGATCGCTCCGTCAAATGACGGAGCGATCACATGTACACAAACCGGCATCACGTCATGACGCCGGTTCCTCCCTCCCCTCTCTGTACCGATCGGTACAGTGAGAGGGGAGAAGCGGAGAGGGGGAGAGACGGGACCAGCGCTGTGGGCTGGATGTGTAGTGCCCACAGCGCTGGTCAATACACTGCCACCACTGTGCAATGCTCTGCCACCACTGTGCAATACTCTGCCACCACTGTGCAATTCTCTGCAACCACTGTGCAATACTGTGCAATACACTGCCACCACTGTGCAATGCTCTGCAACCACTGTGCAATACTCTGCCACCACTGTGCAATACTCTACCAATACTGTGCAACACTGTAATACTCTGCCAATACTTGCCAATACTCTGCCAATACTCGCCAATACAATTTTATTTATTTTTTTTACTGAATTTTCAGTATTTTTTGATTTATAGCGCAAAAAAAAAAAAAACCCAGTGGTGATTAAATACCACCAAAAGAAAGCTCTATTTGTGTGAAAAAAAGGACACAAAATTAATTTGGGTACAGTGTTGCATGACTGAGTAATTGTCATTCAAAGTGTGAGAGCACCGAAAGCTGAAAATTGGTCTGGTTAGGAAGGGGGTTTAACTGCCCAGTGGTCAAGTGGTTAAAGAGCGTCAGATGCCTTTTTACACCATCAGATGCTCTAGTTCCATCATACAACCTCTAGAAAACTACTGTCCTGTTTTTATACAAACCTTTACTCCCCTCTTCCTATTAATTCCTGCTCCCTTCTTACCTGTATAGCAGTGTAGGTTACCAAAACCATACACATAAACACGGCGATCCAGTGGATCCAGTTGTGTTCTTTAGGGTCATGATGCTCCTTTGCAGCAGCACACCCGATTCCATGCCACCATCATCTGCTGATGGCACTGGGGGGGGGGGGCTATCTATGTTTTCCTGGTTGTGCAGTGGTCCAATATTGACATACAGTTCTGCGGCATCATTGGGGGGGCAGCTGCAGAAACCCAACAATATCACCCCCGGTGTCATGACCCATGCAGTAGTGTGCCCACAGCCTCCTGGGACCCATGATATGGGTAGGCCATCATTCTAGCCTAGGCCAGAAATGAAGAAGCCCCCCCCCCCCCCCCCCCCCAAAAAAAACAAAACAAATTATATATATACAATTCTGTTATTCTATTAAATTGAAGTAGAAGGAGAATTCTATAAAGGGGTCCCCCCTTTAGGTTTATTGTACGTGTGTAAAACATCAACTCAAAGTAATTAAACTTATCGAAGTGCGTAAATGCATCAAAAATGTTGTCTGTGTCTCTCACTGGGAAAATCCGGTAAATTACTGAGAAATTGTTTTAGCAAGGCTGCCTGAGTCTCCATATCAGTTAGCTGTGGCACAAATTATACCTCTGGTAGCGTTCAAGTGAATGGGACAGGAAGTGAGGGAGATTTTAATTGTGTTTCCCAATATAGCTACTAAAAAATGGCTGGGGTTAGGCTTTAATATATTTATGGCTTAACTTATACTATGTAATTTAACTATATAATGCATTCTTCCTTTGCCCGAAGACATTGCCTATATATCCAGTTTTCAATCATACAGCAACATTTTGCACTAAATGAAATGTAATATTCTGCACAGCCAAAGAAATTATTTCTGGGTATCCGCAAAGATTTTTTTTTTAGGAGAGATTAATATTAACTGTTGATTTTCTGGCTTTTACCTTACATTATTCCCATTTCAAGGCACACTCAATTTGCTGGCTTCTTCCCTTTGAGATTCTACATCTTCCTGAGCTGGAAACACATCCAGAGCCAGCATAGGATTTGTTTAGCTTCACTGGGTGGATGATCATTAAATGATTAATAACTCCAGACATGATATAAGCAGTGCTTTCAACTAATACATTTTTAAATATGTAAATATCGGCAAACAATGAGGTTCCAATCCAGCAGTTAGAAAAAATAAAACGTGCCTGTACTGCCCTGTAAAATGTTTCCTGAAATATAATACGAGTGCTGTATTGAAAGTAATGCAAAAGCGGGCATAACATTTTCATTATCGTACATAGGTTGTTCAGATTTGATGTGCTGGAAGAGTAACTCTTTCTCTATAGCAATGGTCTCTAAATTCTGGTGTGAGGGCCAAATGCGGTTCTTTACTAGCCTTTATCCGGCCCTTGAGGCACTTTTCTTACACTAATGATGGGGCATTATTCCTCCCATTAATATCAACAATGGAACATTAGTATCAATGGTGGGGCACTATTCCTTGATCTGATACCAATGATGTGGCACAATTCCTTCCACCAATACCAATGATTGGGCACTATTCCTTCCACTGATACCAATGATGGGGCACTATTCCTCCCACTAATACCAATTATTGAACACTATTCCTCCCACTAATACCAATGATGGGGCACTATTCCCCCAACTAATACCAATGATTGGGCAGTATTCCTCCCACTAATACCAGTGATGGGGCACTATTCCTACCACTAATACCAATCATTGGGCACTATTCCTCCCACTAATACCAGTGGTGGGAAACTAGTCCTCCAACTAATAACAAACGTTTTGAGCTTTTGCCTTAAAAAAAAAAAAAAAAACATTATTTCCCCCTAGACCAGAAGTGACGTCATGGCGTTGCTCCGATCCTCCAAGATCATAAAGTTGATCAGAGATGATCTGATCTTTGTTCACCTCTATGGCCAGCCGTACAAGCTGCTGGATCATCTCCTGGGCATGGCAGTAAAAATTGTACGCTCAAGAAATACTGGTGACGCGATGGGAGGGGCGACCCGTCCTGCTGCCTCTGAAAGCGATCCAGCGGCTAATTAGCTACTCAGACCACTTTCATGGGAAAGCAAATCACTGGCTGAAATAAGAAATACCGTGGATATAGCTGATAGCTTCAGCCATAACCCCCGGTAAACCATTTGCAAGCTGCAACGTATATATATATATATATATATACAGTGGTGTGAAAAAGTGTTTGCCCCCTTCCTCATTTCCTGTTCCTTTGCATGTTTGTCACACTTAAGTGTTTCGGAACATCAAACCAATTTAAACAATAGTCAAGGACAACACAAGTAAACACAAAATGCAATTTGTAAATGAAGGTGTTTATTATTAAAGGTGAAAAAAAATCCAAACCATCATGGCCCTGTGTGAAAAAGTGATTGCCCCCCTTGTTAAAACATACTATAACTGTGGTTGTCCACACCTGAGTTCAATTTCTCTAGCCTCACCCAGGCCTGATTATTGCCACACCTGTTCACAATCAAGGCATCACTTAAATAGGAGCTGCTTGACACAGTAAGGTCCACCAGAAGATCCTTAAAAGCTACACATTATGCCGAGACCCAAAGAAATTCAGGAACAATTGAGAAAGAAAGTAATTGAGATCTATCAGTCTGGAAAGGGTTATAAAGCCATTTCCAAAGCTTTGGGAATCCAGCGAACCACAGTGAGAGCCATTATCCACAAATGGCGAAGACATGGAACAGTGGTGAACCTTCCCAGGAGTGGCCGGCCGCCCAAAATTACCCCAAGAGCGCTGCGACGACTCATCCAAGAGGTCACAAAAGACCCCACAACAACGTCCAAGGAACTGCAGGCCTCACTTGCCTCAGTTAAGGTCAGCGTTCATGCCTCCACCATCAGGAAAAGACTGGGCAAAAATGGCCTGCATGGCAGAGTTCCAAAAACCACTGCTGAGCAAAAAGAACATCAAAGCTCGTGTCAATTTCTCCACAACACATCTTGATGATCCCCAAGACTTTTGGGACAACATTCTGTGGACCAATGAGACAAAAGTGGAACTCTTTGGAAGGTGTGTGTCCAAGTATATCTGGCGTAGAAGGAACACTGCATTTCAGAAAAAGAACATTATACCAACAGTAAAATATGGTGGTGGTAGTGTGATGGTCTGGGGCTGTTTTGCTGCTTCAGGACCTGGAAGACTTGCCGTGATAAAAGGAACTATGAATTCTGCTGTCTACCAAGAGATCCTGAAGGAGAATGTCCGACCATCTGTTCGTGTACTCAAGCTGAAACGAACTTGGGTTCTGCAGCAGGACAATGATCCTAAACACACCAGCAAGTCCACCACCGAATGGCTGAAGAAAAACAAAATGAAGACTTTGGAGTGGCCTAGCCAAAGTCCTGACCTGAATCCTATTGAGATGTTGTGGTATGACCTTAAAAAGGCCGTTCATGCTTGAAAACCCTCTAATGTAACTGAATTAGGACAATTCTGCAAAGATGAGTGGGCCAAAATTCCTCCAGGACGCAGTAAAAGCCTCATTTCACGTTATCGCAAACGCTTGGTTGCAGTTGTTGCTGCTAAGGGTGGCCCAACCAGTTATTAGGTTTAGGGGGCAATCACTTTTTCACACAGGGCCATGATGGTTTGGATTTTTTTTCACCTTTAATAATAAACACCTTCATTTACAAATTGCATTTTGTGTTTACTTGTGTTGTCCTTGACTATTGTTTAAATTGGTTTGATGTTCTGAAACACTTAAGTGTGACAAACATGCAAAGGAACAGGAAATGAGGAAGGGGGCAAACACTTTTTCACACCACTGTATGTATATATATATATATATATATATACATATTGCACAATGGCCACAGGACATTCCTTTAGAGTTAACTGTGATATTCCCAGTCCTTTGCTTTGGCTGGCTCAGGTTGTGCTCTGCCATAGGTTTGCGCTCAGGTGTGTGCAGATCCTAGTCCAAACTCACCTTAGCATCCTTTCCAGGAAGCTGTTTTTGTATTGAGCCAATCATAAGCGGCTGAGGGATTCAACACTTTGCAGCCACATGTATAGGTGCCCCGTGTATATGTGCATCGTGGCAGTGTATAACATTAGCCAATAAATTTCATATGCATGTAAAGGCATCCCAATACTTTTGACAATATAGTATATTTAAGGATTGCTAAATTGCAATATATCAAAGTTTCTTTTGGGTTTTACACCTAAGGTAATTGAAACTTAAGCCTTTAAGTGAATCTGTGCCCTTCCAAGGTTAAGCTGCTGCCCCAGCCAGGATGGAAACAGTTATCCGCACCTTTTGCTGAGCTCCATCTCTTTCCCTGTGCTGATAAAAAAAAGGAGGAGGGCTCTGCCCAGACATGGGAAGGAAAGAAACAGACAAGCCACAGCATGTAATCTCCAGCTGCCTACATGGTTAACCTTGATGCAGCAATACCTCTTCGTCAGCACACGTCTGGTCACCTGGAAAGAAGCCAGTATCATAATGTGCAGTCTATATGCTGCCTCTGCCTTCCAGGGTGCCTCTGCCTTCCACGCCAATGTGTAACAGCATTCTGCTGTGAAATATCTAATTTGGGTAGAACATATGTTTTTTTTTTATGTGATTGTATTAGAGCTCATTGCAAAAGTTTGTGTTGAGTCTTGATATTTCATTTGAGATTATGTAACTTGTTTTCTTTCTTGCAGAGAGAGCTAAACACTCCATTCAAACACATTCCTATCCCATAAGTACAGAGAAATGGCACTGGGTTCCACGATAGATAAATATACTGCAAATATCTATACAGATCTTTTACGTAAAACCAACTATGACCTGTCCTATTTGATCACATTTTGTAGTGGCGCATTTCCATCTACTGTGCACTGTATCATGTATTTATATATCCATTTAGTAGACTCTTGGCAAGTCTATAGACAGCTCTCTGGGCACCATGTCTGATACACTCGAAAAGCCATTTCCAAAGAATTTTGCCAAATTTTTAGGTGGTAGGTCAACAGTAGAGTTGGGCGAACAGTTTGAGCCGAGCCTGAATATTGCCTGTCCACCATTAGACAAACATCCGAATTTGCAGGGCGCTCGGTGGGATGTTCGCCCGCCGAGCGCACCAGAGTGCACCGCACACTGCATTTTAAGCCCAGATTGGGCAAAGCTTTGCCCAGACATAGCACAGTGAATAGCTGGTTGTTAAGGAGCGGGCAGAGAAGCTGATCGCTGCATCCTTAACAACGGATTAGTCATCAGCTGTCAACAGGCTTCCCAGCTGACAGTTAAATGAAAAAAGGTCTGATATGGATTTTATGGGAAACTCCACGCCAAAATGTAAAAAGAATATAAAAGGCATAGCCCCCCCCCCCCCCCCAAAATGCATACCAGACCCTTATCTGAGCATGCAGCCAGGCAGGACAAGAAAGGGGGGGTAAGCAATCAGCGCCCCCCTCCTGAACCATACCAAGTCACATGCCCACAACCTGGGGGGTTGCTTTGGGGTGGGGGGGGGGCTTCTTGCAGACAATTTAAATAGTTTTCTTTATAAAATGCCATTTTTGCTGCAGCAGGTTCTATACACAGTACAGATGCGTCACTTTACATGCAGACTAAGGGGATCCCCCAGGCACTATAGTTAAAGGAATTTTTGATTTTCAGTGTTTCACTTTAAGCATCATTAAAATCACTGCTCCTGTAAACTGTCCCACACACACCCACTGCATATACAGAGCCCTGAATATGTGTCTGAGGGTCCATATGGCACTAGTAGCTTCAGTCCTTTTGAAAAAAAGTACACCTGGGATCCCCTTCTCTCAGGCTGGATGTCCTGACTGGTGGCGGAGGCCTAAATTGCGCGGTGAAATCACCTAGGAGGCAGTACCTCTCCTTTAGGTCTGATCTCTTCCTCCGCCTCGTGCTGTCTGAAAATCCCTCAGCAAAGCAAGATGGAGTATTTAGTTATTCCTCTCCAGAGCATGCTGGCTCTTGCAGTTCCATACAGTTCAATCGGAATGTAAAACTTGAGTCATGGAACTACAATTCCCTTTATGCTTTGCTCCCTGGTGGTAACCACTCTGCTGACAGGATGTGATGACACAGTGTCTTAGCTGGCACTAGAGGGAAACAGTGTCACTGCAACAATGTTGTAGAGTGTCTTCTAATACTGCAGGTAAGATAGCCCCCTCCCTGCTACATTAGTAAGAAATGGGAATTGAGGAGAGTATACCTGTTTTAAGTCATCAAAAGTGTCTCCTACACAAATATGATCTAAAGTTTTGATTCCTTTCCCTGCCCACACCACAGGATCTGGGATAGAATAGAATTTAGAAAGGAGTGGATTAAGCCAGAGGGGGGTATTAGAAGACCATCTTTTGGTATCATCAGAGCGGTGACACACCAACAATTGCCATGCTCTGACTACTGCTTTCATAGAAAGTTTCAGAGAGAATGGAGCTTTATTACCTCCTATTACCAACCTATATAGTAGGTTCCTCAAAGACTCATATGATCCAAGATATGCTGCCTCTAGGACCACCGAGGCATCAGACATCACCCAGTTATGGGCTTGTATGAGGAGCACACCAGGCCACCCTATATCCACGGCCTACAAAGAATTGATTTATCAAACTTGGGAGTACTGGATTTCCATAAAAAAGGAGCGATTATTGAATCAAATTGCTTAAAAAAAGAACTTTGGTATCCATGTCGGGGAGTGACGTATAACATATAGTAATACAGGGAGTATTTTCATTTAAAAAAAATGTATTCTACCAATAAATGATAGGGGCAAGTTATCCCAAGCCTTCAGTCTGGCTTTAATTTTCGCTAGCTGAGGATAAAGATTTAAATTACTATAGTCAGATACATTGATTAGTAATAGTAATACCCAGATATCAAATGGAGGTGGTTCCAGCTATTGGAAGGGAGGGATCTGCTACCTGTTGAGCCTGAGAATCAATGGGGAGGATTTGGGATTTTTTCCAGTTGACCTTTAACCCAGACAACACTGACAACCCAGAAAAGACATTAAGCGCTTTTGGAATCGAGAGGCCAGGGTCCTGGAGAAAAAGGATAAGATCCTCGGCATATACAGTAATGGCAATATTTCCATTATTGATCCCCCTTTAATACCACAAACTTCTGCAGATTGCCATATGGCGGTGACTAGGGGCTCCATTACGAGAGCAAATAAGGCAGGGGATAAAGGGCAGCCCTGACACATCCCCTGTTCAATCTGAAAGGTGTCTGAAAGCAAACCCCCCCCCCCCCAATATAATCTGAGCCACCGAAGATTTGTAGAGTATACTAATTTATAGGGCCAAAACCAAAAACCTTCAACACCGTTTCCATATAACATCAATTCACAGAATCAAAGGCTTTCTCGATGTCTAAAGTCGGGGGAATCTAGTGATGGTAGCTGTAAGTGTGTAAGCACTCTTCTCAAATGAATGTCCATAGACTTACCCGGCATGAAGCTTGAAGTTTGATCTATTATCACTAATGCAGGCAAGACCTTCATTAATCTGGTGGCAAGGACCTTAGTTACTATCTTGAGATCATAGTTCAGGAGGGAGATTGGTCTATAGGAGGAGCATGACAACAGGTTTTTACCTGGTTTTGGAATAAGAATTATTTGAGCCTGGTACATTGAGGGAGATAAAGAGATAGTATCAAAACAGGCCGAGTAGGGGTCTCGGAGCCGGGGGGCCAAGCGTTTAGCGTACATCTTATACCAGTCCCTGGGAAGGCCATCTGGGCCAGGGGTTTTAAGCAATAGGAAAGGAGGAAATCGGCATTTCAATTTTAAGTAAAGAGATCGGGGCTTCTAGTACAGCCGCCTTTTCGGGCATTAAAGCTGGGGAAAGCTGCTGAAATTCAGCAAGTATATCTGATTCAGTAGTAGCTAGGAGTTGGCGATATAAGTTCACCAAAAATTTGCTAAATTAATTTAGTATGGCCTGTGGGTCAGAGATACGGTCTCTTGTAGCTGCCTGAAGCTCAGACACTACAGTCTGAAAATGAGGTTCTGCCATCAGATTAGCAAGGAGGCGATCATCTTTAATCGCCAAATTAAAAAGTTCTGCCCGCCTGTACTTTAATGTAGTTTTGGGTAAGATCAGTATAGTTTTTAACAAATGAAACCACCAAGCTCCTTATTCACGTCCTTGTTATATCTCGCCTTGACTATTGCAACTCCCTTCTCATTGGCCTGCCTCTCCATAGGCTATCCCCTCTTCAGTCTATCATGAATGCTGCTACCAGACTTATACACCTTACCAACTGCTCAAGTTGCCAACCCTCTCTTCCAACCCCTACACTGGCTCCCAATCACCCAGCAAATTAAATTCAAAATACTAACCACAACATACAAAGCCATCACAGCTCTGCCCCGAGCTACATCACCAATCTTGTCTCCAAATATCACCCAAATCGTCCTCTCCGCTCTTCTCAAGACCTCCTACTCTCAAGCTCTCTTGTCTCCTCCTCCCATGCTCATCTCTAGGATTTCTCCAGAGCCTTTCCCATCCTCTGGAACTTGCTACCTCAACCTGTCCAGCTATCCCCTACTCTAGCTACCTTCAGGCGATCCCTGAAAACTCATGACGTCAGGGAAGCCTATCACGTCTCCAACTAATCTCCTACCACTTCCATCAGCTCATTCCCCACAGTTACAACCTTTTGTACCACCTGACCCACCCTATTAGATTGTAAGCTCTTCTGAGCAGGGCCCTCTTAAGCCTCTTGTATTTTATTGTATAATAACTGTATTGTCTCCCTTTTTATATTGTAAAGCGCTGCATAAACTGTTGGCGCTATATAAATCCTGTATAATAATAATATAATAAAAATAGTGGAGCTTAATGTCCCTTTTGGCCTGGGCCAGAGTGAGATAAGCATCTGATGTAGGATCAGCGGCAAAGGCCAAGGTGGTTTCAGCTTCACAAAATAAACAACTAAAAAATCTTGCGAGCTACCTAAACCAATAGAATAAATATCTAAATATTTTCCAGCTGCTGACACTGTTCACAGTCTCATATAGTTGTGCCACATAAATCTTTTAAATCAAACTGCCGTGCTGAATATTAGTGAACATACAGGTTATACCATACCTTCATGTGCAAATGCATGTTACAAAGATGCGTATAGCATACATACAAATAAAGTGCAACTGTACTGTACAACTGTACAAAATATCTATTGTGATTATATCAATAATAATAAATCATAACACGTGATATGCATGCAGTGGCGTCACTAGGTTTGGTGTCACCCGGTGCGATAAAACATGGTGTCACCCCCCCCCTCCACCAACTATAGTCGCCCCCCAGTACAGACCCCCCTCCACTAAGTATAGACCCTCCTCTGTCAGTGAAGACCCTCTACGAAGTATAAACCCACCCATCAATATAGACCACCCCCCTCGGTACAGACCCCCCTCTCTCAGTATAGACCTCCCCTCCCTCAGTATAGACCTCCCCCCTCAGTATAGACCTCCCCCTCAGGATAATTAGCAGAGGGAGAGTTGTGCGACATAAAATCACACTGTGTAAAACAAGCGAGAAGTGACCAAAAATGTGAAATGTCCAAGCAGGCAATTTACCAAAAACGAAAACAGACATATGAACTACCCTACTAATTAGCAAAGTCCCCAATTCAATTGGCTAAGCCAGCTTACTACCCAAACCAAGGTCAGAGTTTGTTTCCTCCTCTGTGAAGATCAAAGCTAAGGGAAGGACTCCACTGCAGGCATTGATTCAATCCGCTGGGAGAAAACAAAAGAACAAACAAAAAAATAAGTACTCAAAATGACCACTACCGGGGGGGGGGGGGGGTAACAAGGCACTTGTCTATGAGGCAGCTGAACAAGTAAGCTCCCATTGACCGGAACCCTCTCTGATATGAAGGGCTCTGGTAGAGATGTTGGATAATACTTGAGACAGTATCCCTATCTAGGCTCTCCGTGTCTGAGAACCTCAGGGACTGACTGGTTGGATGTGCCATAAGTCTCAGAAGTATAAATACGTTTTTAGGAAAAAAGGGGGGTAGTAAAGAAACTAGCAGTATGTGCCAAGCAGGAACATAGGCCACTCTTACTGCACCATGGACAGACAATTTTCTGCATTCGTTGAGGTGGCAAAAAAACTAATAGTCCCCCATGTTGCACTCGCAGACGGCTCGGATATAACATACTGTATTGCACGTTTTTCTCATGAAGACAGTGTCAGATATCTGTGAATGTTTTCCTTTTTCGCTGGAGTTTCACCGAGAAGTCAGGAAACAGGTTAGACACATTACCATGCAGCAGCTCAGGATGCTTTCATGCCTCCGACATAATCCCGTCACGGTCCCGGTAATTCAAGAATCTGACCAGGAAGGGATGCGCTATGTTCCCAGGTAAAGGACATCCAGTCAGGACCCTGTGGGCTCTCTCTACAACGTAGGTGGGGGAGACATCCGTCAGTTGGAGTAGGTCTTTAAAGAAGGACTCTGCAAACTCTGCTGGGTTCTCTCCCTCTGACCCTTCTGGCAAACCGAGGCCACGTACATTATTACGGCGAATCCAGTTTTCAGCATCGTCAGATTTGACAAGGGCTTTAACCGTGAGCTGCAGGCCTTCTATAATGCCTGAATATCAGGCTATGACATTTTCAGGAGTAGAGATGCGCAATTCTGTTTCCGTTAGGCGGCCACTGATTTTATCAAGGTATTTTCTAATAAGATTGCACTCCTCTATGAAATGATCCAGCAAGGAAGTCTTGCTGTGTTCTATGGCTGTAAGGATCATGACTGTGCTGTCTCGTGAGACTGGAGTTGCTGTGGCAGCAGCACGTCTGTTCTCCGTGCCCTCCATGTCCAATTCTGCTAGCAGAGCCTGCAGCTTGGCAGCAAAGATGGCATCCGGCCTCATGGCAGAGGCCGGTGGTGGCTGATTACTCAGAGTCAGAGCGCTGGAGCAAGTTGAATGCGGCAGGGAAGCTGATGTTTTCGGGCGTCTCTATTGCAGGAGATCCTAGGATCAGTAGAAGGGAGCTCATCACTAGCACGTCTGCCGCCCTCTTCATCCGGCCACCCCCCCCCCCCAAAGTTATTTTAATTTTCCCCAAATAATAGTCTTCTAAGCTGTGGGAAAAGAAAAAAGATACCTCTAGGAAAGGTATTTATATTTTGTAGCAAAAAATAGCATGATCTAAAAATACCTGTAATAAATCGATAGAATAGTCAGTGCTTTATACACAGCTGTTCTAATAATACAGAAGAATACAGAAAAAAGAATATTTGTGAACAGAGCAGCATGGCGTGTTGTTAAAGCACATGTTTCATTATAATTATGACCTGTGTAATTTGCATTCATCTATAGCTGAGGTCTCCTAAGGTTCAGATATATGGAGCAATGGTGCGCTATACAAATGTTGAGGAAATGCAATCAAATGCTCTTTGTTAATAAAGATGAAAATAAAAATTAGATGAGAATAATAATCAAATAGAGACATTTAAAAAGTCTAACAGATAAACACTGTATACATGCTGTGTGGCAACTTGAAAGCCCCATGTTTTCCCCAATGCAGCTGGTCAGGGACTGGTCAGACCTCGATAATTAGGATAGTTCTGGCTCAAAACATGTCAGTTTATCTGATCACTGTATGTATACTGTGTGTTCAGTGCAATAAACATTTTGGTGGATAAGAACAGATTTGTTCATAGGTATTTTTAGGCAAAAGTCTTCTTTGTGCATTGACTGTTGGTTATGCATGATAGCCAGGTGTTTGGTTGGAGTAGTACTCATGGATACTTAGGACTATTGAAGTAGGGTAGTAGAAATGGCAAGTACCCTAGAACACATAGGATATTGCTTGAGGAAGTCACTAATTCATAACAGAATGTGGTTGTGTCATCAACCATTCTTGTTAAAAGTTTTTATTAAGCGTTATACAATAAACAGGTGTACATACATCTTAAGCTTAAAGGAATAACTGAAGTATATCATATGATATTTAGAGATACATAAGTGAAATAAATTGTACAACATAAGTATTTCCATGTGATTGCAAAAATTTACACACATTTTGGTAAGTAAAAATAAATTCAGTTATGAATAAGGAATTGAAATGTGGATGAGTATCACATTTTGTGTGTTTAAACTTTAATGAGTAAATGAAGTCAAAATAAGTAAGAGCTATCATCAGGTGAATTTTATACACCTAAGCTGTAGTAAAAGGAAAAGTCGTTCTAGAGATAAGGATATAGGTATCGTCTGGGAAGATGGTAGGGATGGAATAGTTTTATATGGTAGTCTGGATATTATTTGTAATAGGAATAATATAGTTTCAGCTAAAGTTAAATAAGTAAAGGTAAGAAAATGTTCATCTCGTATTTCATATTGTAGGATCAGATATTCTGAGAGTATAGGGAGGAAGGAGGGAGAGAGTCAGGAGTGTTAAAAGGATGCTTTGTGAGGACGCTCCAGGGGACCAGGGTATAACTGGGGGTGACCCTTCACTTATTATGGTGAGGAAGGATTACCTTGTAATATTGAGGGATCGTTCTGTAGGTCCCGAAAATCCTGAGATTTGGTAAAATGAATCCAACAAGACCAGGTTTCAAGAAATTGTGTTTGTGTTTCTCTAGATTGGTGGATTATTTCTTCCATGTGTACTGTCTTTTGAAGGCGGGTGAACCAATCTTTCACAGTTGGTGAAAGTGTGGAACGCCAATTCCTTGGAATACACATGTTCGCAGCAGCCACCATATGCATCTGTAAGGAGTGTAAGTAGTTACGTATGGGGAATGCTGGGTAGTGTAAAAGGAATTGTGCTGGGAAATAGTCTAGTTTGTGTGTTGTTACCATTTGTATCACTTTGTGAATGATCGCCCAGAAAGGTTGAATTTTACTGCAATGCCACCATATATGTAAAAGAGTTCCAGTTTCAGTACAACATCTCCAGCATATTGGGGAAAGTGATGGGTAAATTTTGTGTAATTTAGAAGGAGTATTATACCATCTAGATAATATTTTGAACGCATTCTCTTTCACGCAAACATTTAGGGAGCCTTTATGGGCGATCATATAGATAAATTCCCATTGATTGTTGGGTATATGTAAGGAGAGATCTTTTTGCCATCGTTCAATGTTAATCTGGTTCTGTGGTGGATGTTGGGGGAATAGTAGAGCGTATGAAAAGGAAATCAGGTGACGTTGGGGTTCCATTTTAAGGCACATATCTTCAAATGGGGTAATAGGCCTGGACCATTCTGCAACGGCAGCTTGAGAGTTCAAAAAATGTTTAATTTGTATAAAGGACCAATAGGGCAGCACCTTAGGTTTGAGTATTTCGGAAAGTTCTGGAAATGAGAGAAGTTTATTATCCTTATAAAAATGAATGAATGAATGAATGACTTGTATAGCGCAACCTATGCGAACTGAATCGCCTCAGGGCGCTTTTTGCCACTGGTGTCCATCTGTGTATAGTGCGGTCCTTGCCCTGTGGGGTCCTGACACACTTACAAACACATACACATACAACATACACATATTTGGCCAATTTTATCGACAGGATCTAATTAACCTACCAGCATGTCTTTGGAGTGTGGGAGGAAACCGGAGTACCCGGAGGAAACCCACGCAAGCACAGGGAGAACATGCAAACTCCAGGCAGAAGGTGTCATGGTCGGGATTTGAACCAGCGACCCTATTACTGCTAGGTGAAAGTGCTAACCACTACACCACTGTGCTGCCCATGCAACTGCGTCATCAACCATTCTTGCCTCCCATCCCCTAAGTTCATCCCATCTTGGGCCTCATTGAAGCAATGCTAGAATCATGGCTTGTCGGACAGATTGGGGTAGGGAGTTCCATAGGATGGGATGGAGAGGCTTGTGGAAAGTCCTATGGTTGAGCATGGGAGGAGGTGACAAGAAAGAGAGCTAGAAAGCAGGAGGTCTTGGGGAGGAAGGAAGAGAAAGATTTGGTTGGTATTTTGAGACTGGGCTAGTGCTATAGCTGAGGGCAGAGTTGTGGATGGCTTTGTAAGTTGTTGTTACTCGCTTGGCACTGTTGGCATTCAGAGGATGCTTTGCATCTGTTTGAGTGAATGCACCGAACTCTCTTATTATTACTTATTATTACTTATCTTATTACTCTTATATTATTATCTGATGAGGTAGAGATTGGGATGTATTGTCATTCTATGAGGTTAGTGTGGAGAAGGTAAGCACAGATCCCCATCAGTACCCAAAAGAATGTGGCTATTACTGTAGTAGCATTTACTACTACAATTATTTTCAGCTTTCCCAGTGGCCCATCAAGTAAAAGATATGCATACTTACATTGTGCCAAACTGGACCAATGTAAGTAAGCACTAAGATTAAAACTGGAGTTCAGATTTAAGCTTATAAAAAAAAAAAGATTTACATTTCAAGATTTAGGGTCAAAATAAGGATTAGGTTTTTGGGAGGGGAATTAAAGCAGACAGAACCCCCCCCCCCCCCCCCCCCCCCCCAGATCATCTAAGGCTTTTTGCATGGCCACTACCCGCTTTTAATTTTTAATTTTTTGCATTTTAGGCCTGGCCCCACCACTGCCATGTCTCTGCTGCCTCAGCCTCCTGGGATTTTGCGTTACATATCCCAGGAGGCTGCAGGAGTGGGGATTAACAGCGGCCGGTGAGCAGAGCTGTAGTCCTCATCGGAAGACGGCTGCCAGAACTTAGAAGAGGTAAGTGGTAAGGGTTAAGGCAGAGGTAAAGGGTTAGGCTGGCTTCACACCCCTGTATTGTAGTTAGACATGCATTACTGCAACCCATGGTACTGCACATATTTTAAACAGGACAGGCACTCTTTTAGCTGTGATAATGGCTCAGGATTAAGGATGGGCCCGGTGCTCGATGCGAACCCACGTTCGCATCGAGCACCGGGCGTTCGCTCGCTCGGCGAGCCCAGAACTATTTTGGCCGCTCGCATCACGTTCGTGTGATGCGAGCGGCCCCGCAATGCATTGCGGCCGGCGCGGCCGACGCAGTGCATTGCTGGCTGATGATTGGCCAAGCATGCACTGTGACCCCGCATGCTTGGCCAATCACAGCCCCGGAAACTCGAAGAGCCATAATTGGCTACAGGCAGGACGCCTGTAGCCAATTACAGCTCAGGGGCTGTAGTACACGCCCCCCCCCTATAAAACGCCGCCACGCCGTCTGCGCCGGTCACATGCTGTTCCGGCGCAGATTGAGCAGGCTGTTCCTGTGACACTCTGCTGCATTTAGATAGATAGAGAGAGAGATTCACTTGCAGAGATTGAGTTAGATAGATTCAGTTACAAAGATTGATTGACAAAGAGGGGCTTGTAGTGTGCTCGTGGCAGGCAGGCAGAGCTCCTATATTTTGTTACCAGAAGCACCTATAGGACTTGTAGTGTGTTCGTGGCAGGCAGGCAGAGCTCCTATATTTTGTTACCAGAAGCACCTATAGGACTTGTAGTGTGTTAGTGGCAGGCAGGCAGAGCTCCTATTTTTTGTTACCAGAAGCACCTATAGGACTTGTAGTGTGTTAGTGACAGGCAGGCAGAGCTCCTATATTTTGTTACCAGAAGCACCTATAGGACTTGTAGTGTGTTAGTGGCAGGCAGGCAGAGCTCCTATATTTTGTTACCAGAAGCACCTATAGGACTTGTAGTGTGTTAGTGACAGGCAGGCAGAGCTCCTATATTTTGTTACCAGAAGCACCTATAGGACTTGTAGTGTGTTAGTGACAGGCAGGCAGAGCTCCTATATTTTGTTACCAGAAGCACCTATAGGACTTGTAGTGTGTTAGTGGCAGGCAGGCAGAGCTCCTATATTTTGTTACCAGAAGCACCTATAGGACTTGTAGTGTGTTAGTGACAGGCAGGCAGAGCTCCTATATTTTGTTACCAGAAGCACCTATAGGACTTGTAGTGTGTTAGTGGCAGGCAGGCAGAGCTCCTATATTTTGTTACCAGAAGCACCTATAGGACTTGTAGTGTGTTCGTGGCAGGCAGGCAGAGCTCCTATATTTTGTTCCCAGAAGCACCTATAGGACTTGAAGTGTGTTAGTCCCATCACACACACAGAGCTATATTTTCTTCCCAGAAGCACCTATAGGACTTGAAGTGTGTTAGTCCCATTACACACAAAGAGCTATACTTTGTTCCCAGAAGCACCTATAGGACTTGAAGTGTGTTAGTCCCATTACACACACAGAGCTATATTTTCTTCCCAGAAGCACCTATAGGACTTGAAGTGTGTTAGTCCCATTACACACACAGAGCTATATTTTCTTCCCAGAAAGCACCTATAGGACTTGAAGTGTGTTAGTCCCATTACACACACAGAGCTATATTTTCTTCCCAGAAGCACCTATAGGACTTGAAGTGTGTTAGTCCCATTACACACACAGAGCTATATTTTCTTCCCAGAAGCACCTATAGGACTTGAAGTGTGTTAGTCCCATTACACACACAGAGCTATATTTTCTTCCCAGAAGCACCTATAGGACTTGAAGTGTGTTAGTCCCATCACACACACACAGAGCTATATTTTGTTCCCAGAAGCACCTATAGGCAGGGCAGGACTTAGGGTGGTGGGGGCCCCTGGGCTTAAGTCACTTTCGGGCCCTACCTTCTATACATTACTGTATTTATCGGCGTATAACACGCACCCCAAGTTTAGTAGGGAATTTTAAGGAAAAAAACTTTTAGGAGGCAAGTTGCAGGGTAAAAAAAAAAAAAAAAACTTACATTTAAATGCCCATCAATGCAGCCTTATCAGTGTCCATCTGCAGCCTTGTCAGTGTAGCCTTGTCATTGTAGTCTTGAAGTTTAAAAATGGCGCCGCCGAGATACAGAGTCATGTGTATCTCTGTGGCTCTCTGGTCCTCTCGCAGTCCCGAGCACAGCCGAGAGTAGCCGAGTGTACTCGGCTCGGCTCACAGACAACCCAACCTGCAAAAACTCATTTCAGGGAGGTGACGTGCAAGACCCCCCCTGTGGCTGTGTGTGTGAGTGATGTGAGTTGTATAAGTGTAAGACACACTACAGGAGATGGTCAGAGACTGCAGACTTGGTACAAGAGATGGTCAGAGACTGCAGACTTGGTACAAGAGATGGTCAGAGACTGCAGACTTGGTACAAGAGATGGTCAGAGACTGCAGACTTGGTACAAGAGATGGTCAGAGACTGCAGACTTGGTACAAGAGATGGTCAGAGACTGCAGACTTGGTACAAGAGATGGTCAGAGACTGCAGACTTGGTACAAGAGATGGTCAGAGACTGCAGACTTGGTACAAGAGATGGTCAGAGACTGCAGACTTGGTACAAGAGATGGTCAGAGACTGCAGACTTGGTACAAGAGATGGTCAGAGACTGCAGACTTGGTACAAGAGATGGTCAGAGACTGCAGACTTGGTACAAGAGATGGTCAGAGACTGCAGACTTGGTACAAGAGATGGTCAGAGACTGCAGACTTGGTACAAGAGATGGTCAGAGACTGCAGACTTGGTACAAGAGATGGTCAGAGACTGCAGACTTGGTACAAGAGATGGTCAGAGACTGCAGACTTGGTACAAGAGATGGTCAGAGACTGCAGACTTGGTACAAGAGATGATCAGAGACTGCAGACTTGGTACAGGAGATGGTCAGAGACTGCAGACATGATACAGGAGATGGTCAGAGACTGCAGACATGATACAGGAGATGGTCAGAGACTGCAGACATGATACAGGAGATGGTCAGAGACTGCAGACTTGATGCAGGAGATGGTCAGAGACTGCAGACTTGATGCAGGAGATGGTCAGAGACTGCAGACTTGATGCAGGAGATGGTCAGAGACTGCAGACTTGATGCAGGAGATGGTCAGAGACTGCAGACTTGATGCAGGAGATGGTCAGAGACTGTGTTTATGGTTGAACTCAGTGTACATGTATACAGTATTGCAGGGCTGTGCCACTCTATTTAAACCAGCTCTGCAAGATCAAGTCAGTGATCCTCCTTTGAAAAGTACAACCAAGTGACAAGGCAGCAGCACATTTAATTTCCAAAATAAAATGTTTCTTACAAACAGTGATCTGGTCAGGATTAGTGGAGGACAGTTAATGGGTCTGTAAAACTTCTAGCCTGAATCAGCATTAAATTCTTCACAAAAACATCAAACTCTGCAGCACACACAGAGCTCTGGCTTACTAGCTGAGCTGAAATGGTTAACAGCCAGCCATGTGTGACCCCTCACTGGACACAGAATGCAGGTGGGCTGCAGGGTCTCCCAGAGATCTTATCAGTGCAGTGTGCAGCTACAAAAAGATTACAGAGGGAGGGGGAGGCTGATCAGTAGCATTGCACTGCCTGAAGACATACATTTCTGGAAGACACTGTCCAGCCAGCATTACATATGACTGTGCAGGGCTCCCCACGATCTTGTTTCCATTCAGCCAGAATGATGTGTGTGCTCAGTGCTGTGGTTGTACCTTGCTCTGCCATGTCCTCCTCGGGCTTCAGGTACTGTGCATCTCCCTCCCAGGGGCCCCCATTCAGCACCTGTGTAATCAAAGGTGGTGGGCTGGAAAGGGGGAGGGTTACACTTTGTCTGCTGCACGATACACTTGCTCCTCCAGCCCTCGCTGTTAGACATTTACTCAGCCCCGCCTCCTGTTCACAGCACAGCCCCGCCTCCTGTTCACAGCACAACCCCTGCCACCGCTCGTCTCTCTCTCTGCTGTTCCAACTTCCAAAGCTCCTAGCAGATGACAGTGGCCCTCTCCCACAAGTCGAGTACACTCAGCTATGTATCTCGGCGGGGCCCCCTATTGGGCGGGGCCCATGGGCTTGAGCCCAGTCAAGCCCAATAGTAAGTCCGGCCCTGCTAGGGATGAGCCGAACACCCCCGGGTTCGGTTCGAACCAGAACCTTCGAACGGACCGAAAGTTCGCGCGAATTTTCGAACCCTATACGTTATAATGGACGCGAACGTTCGAAATCAAAAGTGCTAATTACAACGGCCAATATGCATGTTAATGTCATAAAACAGGTTTGGGGACCCGGGTCCTGCCCCAGGGGACATATATCAATGCAAAAAGAACTTTTAAAAACTAACGTTTTTTCGGGAGCAGTCATTTTAATGATGCATAAAGTGAAAAAAAAAAAGTGACATTTTCCTTTAAATATGGTACCTGGGGGGTGTCCAAAGTATGCCTGTGAAGTGGCATGTGTTTCCCGTGTTTAGAACTGTCCTTGCACAAAATGACATTTGTAAAGGAAAAAAAAGAAGCCATTTAAAACCACTTGCGGCTTTAGGTTTGATCTTAAGTAGAATCTGAACAGGTACATTATGAAGTGTAGCTCCATCCCAAAAAAATCTATTTTTAAGCTTTTTGGAGAACATAGGGAGGGGTTATCACCCCTGTAACATTTGCTGTCTTTGCACATCTGTTCAGAACATGTCACCTCACTTTCCGTCCCAATGATAAATGTTTTTGGAAAAGTGGGGTTTTAATTGAAACAAGGATTGGTGATAAAGTATCAGTAGAGAGGAGATACCTTTTTCCCAAATTAAATCTAACAGGATAGAATTTCCCTTCCTAGGGGTAGATTTCCTCTCACTTCCTGTTTTCTCTTTCCATTTGCAAGTAGGAGTCGTTTGTAAGTTGGATGTTTGAAAGTAGGGGCCTGGCGTATATACTCTGCAGAAATTTGCCCTATTAGATGTTGGTGTAGCCACAAGACTGGTGGGCACAGGAATGGGCCCTGCTGTGAGTTAATAGATCAAGATTTGTAATTGCATGCACCTGTTGAACAGGGCAGAAAAATTGGGGGTGGTGGTGGTGGTGGTGGTGGTGGTGGTGGACGGTTTTGCCACAAGACTGTAAGCTCTCACAGTTACTCTTGGTGGGCGCAGGAATGGGCCCTGCTGTGAGTTATTAGATCAAGATTTGTAATTGCAAGCACCTGATGAACAGGGCAGAAAAATTGGGCCTTTGGCGGTGGTGGTGGACGGTGTTGCCACAAGACTGTAGGCCCTCATAGTTACTCTTGGTGGGCGCAGGAATGGGCCCTGCTGTGAACTATTAGATCAAGATTTGTAATTACCCGCCCCTGTTAAACAGGGGCTGAAAAATTGTGCCTTAGGCACTGGTGCTGGTGCCACAACACTGCAACCCCTCACAGAGACTGTACTTGGAGCACAGCAGTCACACGTGTTGCGAAGCATTTTTTTTAAAAAATTGTAAGTACACGCCCCTGTTAAACAGGGCTGAAAAATTGTGCCTTAGGCACTGGTGCTGGTGCCACAACACTGCAACACGGCCCTCACAGAGACTGTACTTGGAGCACAGCAGTCACACGTGTTGCGAAGCATTTTTTTTAAAAAATTGTAAGTACACGCCCCTGTTAAACAGGGGCTGAAAAATTGTGCCTTAGGCACTGGTGCTGGTGCCACAACACTGCAACACGGCCCTCACAGAGACTGTACTTGGAGCACAGCAGTCACACGTGTTGCGAAGCATTTTTTTAAAAAATTGTAAGTACACGCCCCTGTTAAACAGGGGCTGAAAAATTGTGCCTTAGGCACTGGTGCTGGTGCCACAACACTGCAACACGGCCCTCACAGAGACTGTACTTGGAGCACAGCAGTCACACGTGTTGCGAAGCATTTTTTTAAAAAATTGTAAGTACACGCCCCTGTTAAACAGGGGCTGAAAAATTGTGCCTTAGGCACTGGTGCTGTGGCATGGATCATTGAGGAGGAGGAAGAGGATAGTCAGTGAACATAAGAGGACAGTCACTCAGCATCAGCATAGGCAGTCTTGAAGGGATGTGACATTAAAAATTATTCGGTTATATCCGCCTCAGGTGCCTGGTAGCTGGTGGTGATCCAAGACTGATTCATTTTGATGAATGTCAGTCGATCAACCGAGGCGGTGGACAGGCGCACCCTATGATCAGTCACAAATCCTCCAGCAGCACTGAATGTGCGTTCGGAAAGAACGCTGGAGGCAGGACAGGCCAGTAGCTCAATTGCATACTGTGCAAGCTCTGGCCAGTGATCCATCCTCAGGACCCAGTAAGCCAGAGGATTTTCGGTGGGAAAGGTGTCCAAGTCTGACCTTGCCCCAAGGTATTCCTGCACCATGTATATCAGACGCTGGCGATGGTTGCTGGAACCGATCATACCTTGGGGCTGCGGACTAAAAAATTGTCTGAACGCATCGGTCAGACGTCCACCTTCCCCACCGCTCCTTCTGCCACTGACCGAAGCCTCAGCAACTCGTCGCCCAGGACCAGGAGTTTGTAGCCTCCCAGTTTCTGGGAACGCGTTGCACAGACCTTTCTGCAAGGCCTCCCTGAGATGTCTCATCCTCTGCTCCCTCTGCGACGGCAAGATAAGGTCCGCAACCTTACCCTTGTACCGCGGATCAAGGAGAGTGGCCAGCCAGTAATGGTCCCTCTCCTTGATCCGAAGAACACGAGGATCCTTCCGCAGGCTTTGCAGGATCAGGGAGGCCATGCAGCGTAGGTTAGCTGAGGCATTCGGTCCGGAGTCTTCTGGGTCACTGAGGATGACATGATCGCCAGCCACCTCCTCCCAGCCACGTACAAGTCCACTGGCTTGTTGGGACTGTACATCATCCCTAAAAGACTGCTGCTGCTGATGCTGAGTGCCAGGCTCCACCTCCATGCTCACACAATCCTCCTCCTCCTCCTCCTCCTCCTCCTCATCCTCTTCCTGTGTGATGGGTGGGACAGAAGGAACACTGTCCGGATAAAGGGGGCCTTGAGAGGCAAGGAAGTCCTCCTCTTCCTGCCTCTGTTCTGCCTCAAGTGCCCTGTCCATTATCCCACGCAGCGTATGCTCCAACAGGTGGACAAGAGGGACAGTGTCACTGATGCATGCACTGTCACTGCTCACCATCCTCGTGGCCTCCTCAAATGGTGAGAGGACAGTGCATGCATCCCTGATCATGCTCCACTGACGTGGGGAAAAAAACCCAAGCTCCCCTGACCCTGTCCTGGTGCCGTAGTCGCAAAGGTACTCATTGATGGCCCTCTGCTGCGTGTGCAGTCGCTGCAGCATGGCCAACGTTGAGTTCCACCTGGTGGGCATGTCAGATATTAGGCGGTTCTTGGGCAGGTTCAGCTCCTTTTGCAGCTCAGTCAGCCGAGCACTGGCATTATAAGATCGGCGGAAATGCACACAGACTTTCCTGGCCTGCCTCAGGACATCCTGTAAGCCTGGGAACCTGCCCAAGAACCGCTGCACCACCAGGTTGAGGACGTGAGCCATGCAGGGCACATGGGTGAGCTGCCCCTGTCGCAGGGCGGAGAGGAGGTTGGTGCCATTGTCAGAAACGACCATTCCTGGCTTAAGCTGACGTGGCGTCAACCACCTCTCGGCCTGCCCCTGCAGAGCTGCCAGAACCTCTGGCCCAGTGTGGCTCCTGTCCCCCAAACACACCAGCGCAAGCACGGCATGGCATCTTTTTGCCTGCGTACTTGCGTAGCCCCTTGTACGCCTACGGAGCACCGCTGGTTCCAAGGACAGAGCACTGGAGGAAGAAGAAGAGGAGGGGGTGGAGGAGAGAGGTGTGTCACAACCAGTAGCAGTAGTCGCGTTTTGGAGGCGTGGTGGCGGAACAACCTCCAACACTACTGCACCTTGTCCTGCATCCCTCCCAGCTGCCAATAGAGTGACCCAATGGGCCGTGAAAGAAAGGTACCGTCCCTGTCCATGCCTGCTGGACCATGAGTCAGCGGTAATATGCACCTTACCGCTGACCGCCCTGTCCAGCGAGGCATGGACATTGCCCTCCACATGCCGGTAGAGAGACGGAATCGCCTTCCGCGAGAAAAAGTGGCGTTTGGGAACCTGCCACTGAGGAACCGCACATTGAACAAACTCACGGAAGGGGGCCGAGTCTACCAACTGAAAAGGCAGCAGTTGAAGTGCTAGCAATTTAGCAAGGCTAGCATTCAACCGCTGGGCATGTGGATGGCTGGGAGTGTACTTCTTTCTACGGTCCAGCAGCTGGGGCAGGGAAATTTGCCTGCTGCATTCGGACGTCGGTGTACTGCAAGTACTTGGTTGTGACACACCGAATTCTACACCTTCAGTCCTCTCAGAGCAGCTTTCAGAGAGGACTGAAGGTGTAGTGGGGATGGAGATCCCAGCTGAGGAGGAGCAAGGAGAGGTCCGCTTAGTTCTTTGGTGTGGGTCTTTTATGTGTGCCTGCCAACGAGCTGCATGGCAGGTCGCCATATGTCTGGTCATGCTTGTCGTGCCCAAGCGGCTGATGTTTTGGCCACGCGAGATACGCTTGAGACAAATATTGCAAATAGCAGTGGTGCGATCTGCTGCACTCGTCTCAAAAAAGGCCCACACCAAAGAACTTTTCTGATAACGTGCAGAGGCAGCGCCCTGCACAGGCGGAGCTCTGCGGTGTTGTACAGTTGCTGTGCTGGCCTCTACCTGGCCTCCAGGGGGCATCCTGCCTCGTTGGACATGTGACGCCGCATCCTCCTCCTCCTCGTCCTCCTCCTCATCCTCTCTCCCTTGAGGCACCCACGTGGAGTCAGTGACCTCATCATCCCCTCCCTCTTCACCACTAGAGCAAACCTGGCAGTAAGCTGCAGCTGGTGGAACTGTACTGCCAGATTCCTCAAGCTGGGTATCGTCATCCGAGCCTTCGAATCGTTGGGCATCCTCCTGGAGCATGTACCCAACACTGTGCTCAAAGAGTTCGGGGGACTCCTCAGGAGGACATGGTGGGTCTAGGGAAGGGGTGGCTGATGATGCTCTGTCAGTACCCTGAGCCTGGGTGAGAGAGGATGAGGAGGATGAGGAGGGCTTGGTCATCCATTCTACCAAGCCTTCAGCATGATGCGGCTCCACATGTCCAGCTGCCGAAAACAAAGACGCGCGTGTCCCATGGCCACGTGCTGATGACGATGCACGACCACGTCCACGTCCACGGCCACGTCCACTAGAAACAGAGACTGTCTGCCCTGTGTTCTTGGCTCTGCACGCTCTGCCTCCCCTTGGCGGTCTTCCAGCCATTGTAGTCGGTAGTCCTGTGGGTGCTGCTGAGAAGAAAATATAGGAGCTCTGTGTGATGCCACTAACACACTAGAAGTCCTATAGGTGCTTCTGCAAAGAAAATATAGGAGCTCTGTGTGATGCCACTAACACACTAGAAGTCCTGTGGGTGCTGCTGAGAAGAAAATATAGGAGCTCTGTGTGATGCCACTAACACACTAGAAGTCCTATGGGTGCTTCTGCAAAGAAAATATAGGAGCTCTGTGTGATGCCACTAACACACTAGAAGTCCTGTGGGTGCTGCTGAGAAGAAAATATAGGAGCTCTGTGTGATGCCACTAACACACTAGAAGTCCTGTGGGTGCTTCTGAGAAGAAAATATAGGAGCTCTGTGTGATGCCACTAA
>CM053026.1:731254705-731280985 GCA_028564925.1 Lithobates sylvaticus
TTTATAACCAAATCCTGAGCCATTATCACAGCTAAAAGAGTGCCTGTCCTGTTTAAAATGTGTGCAGGACCATGGGTTGCAGTAATGCATGTCTAACCACAATACAGAGGTGTGAAGTCTTTCGATGAGGATTACAGCTCTGCTCACCGGCCGCTGTTAATCCCCACTCCTGCAGCCTCCTGGGATATGTGACGCAAAATCCCAGGAGGCTGAGGCAGCAGAGACATGGCAGTGGGGCCAGGCCTAAAATGCAAAAAATTTGAAATAAAAAGAGGGTAGTGGCCATGCAAAAAGCCTTAGATGATCTGGGGGGGGGGGGGGGGGGGGGGTGTTCTGTCTGCTTTAATTCGCCTTCCAAAAACCTAATCCTTATTTTGACCCTAAATCTTGAAATGTAAATCTTTTTTTTTTTTTTAAGCTTAAATCTGAACTCCAGTTTTAATCTTAGTGCTTACTTACATTGGTCCAGTTTGGCACAGTGTAAGTATGCATATCTTTTACTTGATGGGCCACTGGGAAAGCTGAAAATCATTGTAGTAGTCAATGCTACTACAGTAATAGCCACATTCTTTTGGGTACTGATGGGGTTCTGTGCGAACGGCTTACCTTCTCCACACTAACCTCATAGAATGACAAGACATCCCAATCTCTACCTCATCCAATAAGAGAGTTCGGTGCATTCACTCAAACAGATGCAAAGCATTCTCTGAATGCCAACAGTGCCAAGCGAGTAACAACAACTTACAAAGCCATCCACAACTCTGCTATAGCACTAGCCCAGTCTCAAAATACCAACCAAATCTTTCTCTTCCTTCCTCCCCAAGACCTCCTGCTTTCTAGCTCTCTTTCTTGTCACCTCCTCCCATGCTCAACCACAGGAGTTTCCACAAGCCTCTCCATCCCATCCTATGGAACTCCCTACCCCAATCTGTCTGACAAGCCATGATTCTAGCATTGCTTCAATGAGGCCCAAGATGGGATGAATTTAGGGGATGGGAGGCAAGAATGGTTGATGACGCATTTTTATAAGGATAATAAACTTCTCTCATTTCCAGAACTTTCCGAAATACTCAAACCTAAGGTGCTGCCCTATTGGTCCTTTATACAAATTAAACATTTTTTGAACTCTCAAGCTGCCGTTGCAGAATGGTCCAGGCCTATTACCCCATTTGAAGATATGTGCCTTAAAATGGAACCCCAACGTCACCTGATTTCCTTTTCATACGCTCTACTATTCCCCCAACATCCACCACAGAACCAGATTAACATTGAACGATGGCAAAAAGATCTCTCCTTACATATACCCAACAATCAATGGGAATTTATCTATACGATCGCCCATAAAGGCTCCCTAAATGTTTGCATGCAAGAGAATGCGTTCAAAATATTATCTAGATGGTATAATACTCCTTCTAAATTACACAAAATTTACCCATCACTTTCCCCAATATGCTGGAGATGTTGTACTGAAACTGGAACTCTTTTACATATATGGTGGCATTGCAGTAAAATTCAACCTTTCTGGGCGATCGTTCAAAAAGTGATACAAATGGTAACAACACACAAACTAGACTATTTCCCAGCACAATTCCTCTTACACTACCCAGCATTCCCAATACGTACCTACTTACACTCCTTACAGATGCATATGGTGGCTTCCAAGGAATTGGCGTTCCACACTTTCACTAACTGTGAAAGGTTGGTTCACCCGCCTTCAAAAGACAGTACACATGGAAGAAATAATCCACCAATCTAGAGAAACACAAACACAATTTCTTGAAACCTGGTCTTGTTGGATTCATTTTACCAAATCTCAGGATTTTCGGGACCTACAGAACGATCCCTCAATATTACAAGGTAATCCTTCCTCACCATAATAAGTGAAGGGTCACCCCCAGTTATACCCTGGTCCCCTGGAGCGTCCTCACAAAGCATCCTTTTAACACTCCTGACTATCTCCCTCCTTCCTCCCTATACTCTCAGAATATCTGATCGTACAATATGAAATACGAGATGAACATTTTCTTACCTTTACTTATTTAACTTTAGCTGAAACTATATTATTCCTATTACAAATAATATCCAGACTACCATATAAAACTATTCCATCCCTACCACCTTCCAGACGATACCTATATTCTTATCTCTAGAACGACTTTTCCTTTTACTACAGCTTAGGTGTATAAAATTCACCTGATGATAGCTCTTACTTATTTTGACTTCATTTACTCATTAAAGTTTAAACACACAAAATGTGATACTCATCCACATTTCAATTCCTTATTCATAACTGAATTTATTTTTACTTACCAAAATGTGTGTAAATTTTTGCAATCACATGGAAATACTTATGTTGTACAATTTATTTCACTTATGTATCTCTAAATATCATATGATATACTTCAGTTATTCCTTTAAGCTTAAGATGTATGTACACCTGTTTATTGTATAACGCTTAATAAAAACTTTTAACAAGAATGGTTGATGACACAACCACATTCTGTTATGAATTAGTGACTTCCTCAAGCAATATCCTATGTGTTCTAGGGTACTTGCCATTTCTACTACCCTACTTCAATAGTCCTAAGTATCCATGAGTACTACTCCAACCAAACACCTGGCTATCATGCATAACCAACAGTCAGTGCACAAAGAAGACTTTTGCCTAAAAATACCTATGAAGAAATCTGTTCTTATCCACCAAAATGTTTATTGCACTGAACACACAGTATACATACAGTGATCAGATAAACTGACATGTTTTGAGCCAGAACTATCCTAATTATCGAGGTCTGACCAGTCCCTGACCAGCTGCATTGGGGAAAACATGGGGCTTTCAAGTTGCCACACAGCATGTATACAGTGTTTATCTGTTAGACTTTTTAAATGTCTCTATTTGATTATTATTCTCATCTAATTTTTATTTTCATCTTTATTAACAAAGAGCATTTGATTGCATTTCCTCATCCTTTGTACAGTGGTGTGAAAAAGTGTTTGCCCCCTTCCTCATTTCCTGTTCCTTTGCATGTTTGTCACACTTAAGTGTTTCGGAACATCAAACCAATTTAAACAATAGTCAAGGACAACACAAGTAAACACAAAATGCAATTTGTAAATGAAGGTGTTTATTATTAAAGGTGAAAAAAAATCCAAACCATCATGGCCCTGTGTGAAAAAGTGATTGCCCCCTAAACCTAATAACTGGTTGGGCCACCCTTAGCAGCAACAACTGCAACCAAGCGTTTGCGATAACGTGCAATGAGGCTTTTACAGCGTCCTGGAGGAATTTTGGCCCACTCATCTTTGCAGAATTGTCCTAATTCAGTTACATTAGAGGGTTTTCGAGCATGAACAGCCTTTTTAAGGTCATACCACAACATCTCAATAGGATTCAGGTCAGGACTTTGGCTAGGCCACTCCAAAGTCTTCATTTTGTTTTTCTTCAGCCATTCGGTGGTGGACTTGATGGTGTGTTTAGGATCATTGTCCTGCTGCAGAACCCAAGTTCGTTTCAGCTTGAGTACACGAACAGATGGTCGGACATTCTCCTTCAGGATCTCTTGGTAGACAGCAGAATTCATAGTTCCTTTTATCACGGCAAGTCTTCCAGGTCCTGAAGCAGCAAAACAGCCCCAGACCATCACACTACCACCACCATATTTTACTGTTGGTATAATGTTCTTTTTCTGAAATGCAGTGTTCCTTCTACGCCAGATATACTTGGACACACACCTTCCAAAGAGTTCCACTTTTGTCTCATCGGTCCACAGAATGTTGTCCCAAAAGTCTTGGGGATCATCAAGATGTGTTGTGGAGAAATTGAGACGAGCTTTGATGTTCTTTTTGCTCAGCAGTGGTTTTCTCCTCGGAACTCTGCCATGCAGGCCATTTTTGCCCAGTCTTTTCCTGATGGTGGAGGCATGAACGCTGACCTTAACTGAGGCAAGTGAGGCCTGCAGTTCCTTGGACGTTGTTGTGGGGTCTTTTGTGACCTCTTGGATGAGTCGTCGCTGCGCTCTTGGGGTAATTTTGGGCGGCTGGGAAGGTTCACCACTGTTCCATGTCTTCGCCATTTGTGAATAATGGCTCTCACTGTGGTTCGCTGGATTCCCAAAGCTTTGGAAATGGCTTTATAACCCTTTCCAGACTGATAGATCTCAATTACTTTCTTTCTCAATTGTTCCTGAATTTCTTTGGGTCTCGGCATGATGTGTAGCTTTTAAGGATCTTCTGGTGGACCTTACTGTGTCAAGCAGCTCCTATTTAAGTGATGCCTTGATTGTGAACAGGTGTGGCAATAATCAGGCCTGGGTGTGGCTAGAGAAATTGAACTCAGGTGTGGACAACCACAGTTATAGTATGTTTTAACAAGGGGGGCAATCACTTTTTCACACAGGGCCATGATGGTTTGGATTTTTTTTCACCTTTAATAATAAACACCTTCATTTACAAATTGCATTTTGTGTTTACTTGTGTTGTCCTTGACTATTGTTTAAATTGGTTTGATGTTCCGAAACACTTAAGTGTGACAAACATGCAAAGGAACAGGAAATGAGGAAGGGGGCAAACACTTTTTCACACCACTGTATAGCGCACCATTGCTCCATATATCTGAACCTTAGGAGACCTCAGCTATAGATGAATGCAAATTACACAGGTCATAATTATAATGAAACATGTGCTTTAACAACACGCCATGCTGCTCTGTTCACAAATATTCTTTTTTCTGTATTCTTCTGTATTATTAGAACAGCTGTGTATAAAGCACTGACTATTCTATCGATTTATTACAGGTATTTTTAGATCATGCTATTTTTTGCTACAAAATATAAATACCTTTCCTAGAGGTATCTTTTTTCTTTTCCCACAGCTTAGAAGACTATTATTTGGGGAAAATTAAAATAACTTTGGGGGGGGGGGGGGGGGGGCCGGATGAAGAGGGCGGCAGACGTGCTAGTGATGAGTTCCCTTCTACTGATCCTAGGATCTCCTGCAATAGAGACGCCCGAAAACATCAGCTTCCCTGCTGCATTCAACTTGCTCCAGCGCTCTGACTCTGAGTAATCAGCCACCACCGGCCTCTGCCATGAGGCCGGATGCCATCTTTGCTGCCAAGCTGCAGGCTCTGCTAGCAGAATTGGACATGGAGGGCACGGAGAACAGACGTGCTGCTGCCACAGCAACTCCAGTCTCACGAGACAGCACAGTCATGATCCTTACAGCCATAGAACACAGCAAGACTTCCTTGCTGGATCATTTCATAGAGGAGTGCAATCTTATTAGAAAATACCTTGATAAAATCAGTGGCCGCCTAACGGAAACAGAATTGCGCATCTCTACTCCTGAAAATGTCATAGCCTGATATTCAGGCATTATAGAAGGCCTGCAGCTCACGGTTAAAGCCCTTGTCAAATCTGACGATGCTGAAAACCGGCTTCGCCGTAATAATGTACGTGGCCTCGGTTTGCCAGAAGGGTCAGAGGGAGAGAACCCAGCAGAGTTTGCAGAGTCCTTCTTTAAAGACCTACTCCAACTGACGGATGTCTCCCCCACCTACGTTGTAGAGAGAGCCCACAGGGTCCTGACTGGATGTCCTTTACCTGGGAACATAGCGCATCCCTTCCTGGTCAGATTCTTGAATTACCGAGACCGTGACGGGATTATGTCGGAGGCATGAAAGCATCCTGAGCTGCTGCATGGTAATGTGTCTATCCTGTTTCCTGACTTCTCGGTGAAACTCCAGCGAAAAAGGAAAACATTCACAGATATCTGACACTGTCTTCATGAGAAAAACGTGCAATACAGTATGTTATATCCGAGCCGCCTGCGAGTGCAACATGGGGGACTATTAGTTTTTTTGCCACCTCAACGAATGCAGAAAATTGTCTGTCCATGGTGCAGTAAGAGTGGCCTATGTTCCTGCTTGGCACATACTGCTAGTTTCTTTACTACCCCCCTTTTTTCCTAAAAACGTATTTATACTTCTGAGACTTATGGCACATCCAACCAGTCAGTCCCTGAGGTTCTCGGACACGGAGAGCCTAGATAGGGATACTGTCTCAAGTATTATCCAACATCTCTACCAGAGCCCTTCATATCAGAGAGGGTTCCGGTCAATGGGAGCTTACCTGTTCAGCTGCCTCATAGACAAGTGCCTTGTTACCCACCCCCCCGGTAGTGGTCATTTTGAGTACTTATTTTTTTGTTTGTTCTCTTGTTTTCTCCCAGCGGATTGAATCAATGCCTGCAGTGGAGTCCTTCCCTTAGCTTTGATCTTCACAGAGGAGGAAACAAACTCTGACCTTGGTTTGGGTATTAAGCTGGCTTAGCCAATTGAATTGGGGACTTTGCTAATTAGTAGGGTAGTTCATATGTCTGTTTTCGTTTTTGGTAAATTGCCTGCTTGGACATTTCACATTTTTGGTCACTTCTCGCTTGTTTTACACAGTGTGATTTTATATCGCACAACTCTCCCTCTGCTAATTATCCTGAGGGGGAGGTCTATACTGAGGGGGGAGGTCTATACTGAGGGAGGGGAGGTCTATACTGAGGGAGGGGAGGTCTATACTGAGAGAGGGGGGTCTGTACCGAGGGGGGTGGTCTATATTGATGGGTAGGTTTATACTTCGTAGAGGGTCTTCACTGACAGAGGAGGGTCTATACTTAGTGGAGGGGGGTCTGTACTGGGGGGCGACTATAGTTGGTGGAGGGGGGGGGTGACACCATGTTTTATCGCACCGGGTGACACCAAACCTAGTGAAGCCACTGCATGCATATCACGTGTTATGATTTATTATTATTGATATAATCACAATAGATATTTTGTACAGTTGTACAGTACAGTTGCACTTTATTTGTATGTATGCTATACGCATCTTTGTAACATGCATTTGCACATGAAGGTATGGTATAACCTGTATGTTCACTAATATTCAGCACGGCAGTTTGATTTAAAAGATTTATGTGGCACAACTGTATGAGACTGTGAACAGTGTCAGCAGCTGGAAAATATTTAGATATTTATTCTATTGGTTTAGGAGCTCGCAAGATTTTTTAGTTGTTTATTTTGTGAAGCTGAAACCACCTTGGCCTTTGCCGCTGATCCTACATCAGATGCTTATCTCACTCTGGCCCAGGCCAAAAGGGACATTAAGCTCCACTATTTTTATTATATTATTATTATACAGGATTTATATAGCGCCAACAGTTTATGCAGCGCTTTACAATATAAAAAGGGAGACAATACAGTTATTATACAATAAAATACAAGAGGATTAAGAGGGCCCTGCTCAGAAGAGCTTACAATCTAATAGGGTGGGTCAGGTGGTACAAAAGGTTGTAACTGTGGGGAATGAGCTGATGGAAGTGGTAGGAGATTAGTTGGAGACGTGATAGGCTTCCCTGACGTCATGAGTTTTCAGGGATCGCCTGAAGGTAGCTAGAGTAGGGGATAGCTGGACAGGTTGAGGTAGCAAGTTCCAGAGGATGGGAAAGGCTCTGGAGAAATCCTAGAGATGAGCATGGGAGGAGGAGACAAGAGAGCTTGAGAGTAGGAGGTCTTGAGAAGAGCGGAGAGGACGATTTGGGTGATATTTGGAGACAAGATTGGTGATGTAGCTCGGGGCAGAGCTGTGATGGCTTTGTATGTTGTGGTTAGTATTTTGAATTTAATTTGCTGGGTGATTGGGAGCCAGTGTAGGGGTTGGAAGAGAGGGTTGGCAACTTGAGCAGTTGGTAAGGTGTATAAGTCTGGTAGCAGCATTCATGATAGACTGAAGAGGGGATAGCCTATGGAGAGGCAGGCCAATGAGAAGGGAGTTGCAATAGTCAAGGCGAGATATAACAAGGACGTGAATAAGGAGCTTGGTGGTTTCATTTGTTAAAAACTATACTGATCTTACCCAAAACTACATTAAAGTACAGGCGGGCAGAACTTTTTAATTTGGCGATTAAAGATGATCGCCTCCTTGCTAATCTGATGGCAGAACCTCATTTTCAGACTGTAGTGTCTGAGCTTCAGGCAGCTACAAGAGACCGTATCTCTGACCCACAGGCCATACTAAATTAATTTAGCAAATTTTTGGTGAACTTATATCGCCAACTCCTAGCTACTACTGAATCAGATATACTTGCTGAATTTCAGCAGCTTTCCCCAGCTTTAATGCCCGAAGAGGCGGCTGTACTAGAAGCCCCGATCTCTTTACTTAAAATTGAAATGCCGATTTCCTCCTTTCCTATTGCTTAAAACCCCTGGCCCAGATGGCCTTCCCAGGGACTGGTATAAGATGTACGCTAAACGCTTGGCCCCCCGGCTCCGAGACCCCTACTCGGCCTGTTTTGATACTATCTCTTTATCTCCCTCAATGTACCAGGCTCAAATAATTCTTATTCCAAAACCAGGTAAAAACCTGTTGTCATGCTCCTCCTATAGACCAATCTCCCTCCTGAACTATGATCTCAAGATAGTAACTAAAGTCCTTGCCACCCGATTATTGAAGGTCTTGCCTGCATTAGTGATAATAGATCAAACTTCAAGCTTCATGCCGGGTAAGTCTATGGACATTCATTTGAGAAGAGTGCTTACACACTTACAGCTACCATCACTAGATTCCCCCGACTTTAGACATCGAGAAAGCCTTTGATTCTGTGAATTGATGTTATATGGAAACGGTGTTGAAGGTTTTTGGTTTTGGCCCTATAAATTAGTATACTCTACAAATCTTCGGTGGCTCAGATTATATTGGGGGGGGGGGTTTGCTTTCAGACACCTTTCAGATTGAACAGGGGATGTGTCAGGGCTGCCCTTTATCCCCTGCCTTATTTTCTCTCGTAATGGAGCCCCTAGTCACCGCCATATGGCAATCTGCAGAAGTTTGTGGTATTAAAGGGGGGTCAATAATGGAAATATTGGCATTACTGTATATGCCGAGGATCTTATCCTTTTTCTCCAGGACCCTGGCCTCTCGATTCCAAAAGCGCTTAATGTCTTTTCTGGGTTGTCAGTGTTGTCTGGGTTAAAGGTCAACTGGAAAAAATCCCAAATCCTCCCCATTGATTCTCAGGCTCAACAGGTAGCAGATCCCTCCCTTCCAATAGCTGGAACCACCTCCATTTGATATCTGGGTATTACTATTACTAATCAATGTATCTGACTATAGTAATTTAAATCTTTATCCTCAGCTAGCGAAAATTAAAGCCAGACTGAAGGCTTAGGATAACTTGCCCCTATCATTTATTGGTAGAATACATTTTTTTTAAATGAAAATACTCCCTGTATTACTATATGTTATACGTCACTCCCCGACATGGATACCAAAGTTCTTTTTTTAAGCAATTTGATTCAATAATCGCTCCTTTTTTATGGAAATCCAGTACTCCCAAGTTTGATAAATCAATTCTTTGTAGGCCGTGGATATAGGGTGGCCTGGTGTGCTCCTCATACAAGCCCATAACTGGGTGATGTCTGATGCCTCGGTGGTCCTAGAGGCAGCATATCTTGGATCATATGAGTCTTTGAGGAACCTACTATATAGGTTGGTAATAGGAGGTAATAAAGCTCCATTCTCTCTGAAACTTTCTATGAAAGCAGTAGTCAGAGCATGGCAATTGTTGGTGTGTCACCGCTCTGATGATACCAAAAGATGGTCTTCTAATACCCCCCTCTGGCTTAATCCACTCCTTTCTAAATTCTATTCTATCCCAGATCCTGTGGTGTGGGCAGGGAAAGGAATCAAAACTTTAGATCATATTTGTGTAGGAGACACTTTTGATGACTTAAAACAGGTATACTCTCCTCAATTCCCATTTCTTACTAATGTAGCAGGGAGGGGGCTATCTTACCTGCAGTATTAGAAGACACTCTACAACATTGTTGCAGGGACACTGTTTCCCTCGAGTGCCAGCTAAGACACTGTGTCATCACATCCTGTCAGCAGAGTGGTTACCACCAGGGAGCAAAGCATAAAGGGAATTGTAGTTCCATGACTCAAGTTTCACATTCCGATTGAACTGTATGGAACTGCAAGAGCCAGCATGCTCTGGAGAGGAATAACTAAATACTCCATCTTGCTTTGCTGAGGGATTTTCAGACAGCACGAGGCGGAGGAAGAGATCAGACCTAAAGGAGAGGTACTGCCTCCTAGGTGATTTCACCGCGCAATTTAGGCCTCCGCCACCAGTCAGGACATCCAGCCTGAGAGAAGGGGATCCCAGGTGTACTTTTTTTCAAAAGGACTGAAGCTACTAGTGCCATATGGACCCTCAGACACATATTCAGGGCTCTGTATATGCAGTGGGTGTGTGTGGGACAGTTTACAGGAGCAGTGATTTTAATGATGCTTAAAGTGAAACACTGAAAATCAAAAATTCCTTTAACTATAGTGCCTGGGGGATCCCCTTAGTCTGCATGTAAAGTGACGCATCTGTACTGTGTATAGAACCTGCTGCAGCAAAAATGGCATTTTATAAAGAAAACTATTTAAATTGTCTGCAAGAAGCCCCCCCCCCACCCCAAAGCAACCCCCCATGTTGAGGGCATGTGACTTGGTATGGTTCAGGAGGGGGGCGCTGATTGCTTACCCCCCCTTTCTTGTCCTGCCTGGCTGCATGCTCAGATAAGGGTCTGGTATGCATTTTGGGGGGACCTATGCCTTTTTTATTCTTTTTACATTTTGGCGTGGAGTTTCCCATAAAATCCATATCAGACCTTTTTTCATTTAACTGTCAGCTGGGAAGCCTGTTGACAGCTGATGACTAATCCGTTGTTAAGGATGCAGCGATCAGCTTCTCAGCCCACTCCTTGACAACCAGCTATTCACTGTGCTATGTCTGGGCAAAGCTTTGCCCAATCTGGGCTTAAAATGCAGTGTGCGGTGCACTCTGGTGCGCTCGGCGGGCGAACATCCCACCGAGCGCCCTGCAAATTCGGATGTTTGTCTAATGGCGGACAGGCAATATTCAGGCCGAACTTTTGCTCGGCTCAAACTGTTCGCCCAACTCTACTGTTGACCTACCACCTAAAAATTTGGCAAAATTCTTTGGAAATGGCTTTTCGAGTGTATCAGACATGGTGCCCAGAGAGCTGTCTATAGACTTGCCAAGAGTCTACTAAATGGATATATAAATACATGATACAGTGCACAGTAGATGGAAATGCGCCACTACAAAATGTGATCAAATAGGACAGGTCATAGTTGGTTTTACGTAAAAGATCTGTATAGATATTTGCAGTATATTTATCTATCGTGGAAATTAAACCCAGTGCCATTTCTCTGTACTTATGGGATAGGAATGTGTTTGAATGGAGTGTTTAGCTCTCTCTGCAAGAAAGAAAACAAGTTACATAATCTCAAATGAAATATCAAGACTCAACACAAACTTTTGCAATGAGCTCTAATACAATCACATAAAAAAAAAACATATGTTCTACCCAAATTAGATATTTCACAGCAGAATGCTGTTACACATTGGCGTGGAAGGCAGAGGCACCCTGGAAGGCAGAGGCAGCATATAGACTGCACATTATGATACTGGCTTCTTTCCAGGTGACCAGACGTGTGCTGACGAAGAGGTATTGCTGCATCAAGGTTAACCATGTAGGCAGCTGGAGATTACATGCTGTGGCTTGTCTGTTTCTTTCCTTCCCATGTCTGGGCAGAGCCCTCCTCCTTTTTTTTATCAGCACAGGGAAAGAGATGGAGCTCAGCAAAAGGTGCGGATAACTGTTTCCATCCTGGCTGGGGCAGCAGCTTAACCTTGGAAGGGCACAGATTCACTTAAAGGCTTAAGTTTCAATTACCTTAGGTGTAAAACCCAAAAGAAACTTTGATATATTGCAATTTAGCAATCCTTAAATATACTATATTGTCAAAAGTATTGGGATGCCTGCCTTTACATGCATATGAAATTTATTGGCTAATGTTATACACTGCCACGATGCACATATACACGGGGCACCTATACATGTGGCTGCAAAGTGTTGAATCCCTCAGCCGCTTATGATTGGCTCAATACAAAAACAGCTTCCTGGAAAGGATGCTAAGGTGAGTTTGGACTAGGATCTGCACACACCTGAGCGCAAACCTATGGCAGAGCACAACCTGAGCCAGCCAAAGCAAAGGACTGGGAATATCACAGTTAACTCTAAAGGAATGTCAACTCTAAAGGAATGTCCTGTGGCCATTGTGCAATATGTATATATATATATATATATATATATATATATACAGTGGTGTGAAAAAGTGTTTGCCCCCTTCCTCATTTCCTGTTCCTTTGCATGTTTGTCACACTTAAGTGTTTCAGAACATCAAACCAATTTAAACAATAGTCAAGGACAACACAAGTAAACACAAAATGCAATTTGTAAATGAAGGTGTTTATTATTAAAGGTGAAAAAAAATCCAAACCATCATGGCCCTGTGTGAAAAAGTGATTGCCCCTAAACCTAATAACTGGTTGGGCCACCCTTAGCAGCAACAACTGCAACCAAGCGTTTGCGATAACGTGAAATGAGGCTTTTACAGCGTCCTGGAGGAATTTTGGCCCACTCATCTTTGCAGAATTGTCCTAATTCAGTTACATTAGAGGGTTTTCAAGCATGAGCGGCCTTTTTAAAGTCATACCACAACATCTCAATAGGATTCAGGTCAGGACTTTGGCTAGGCCACTCCAAAGTCTTCATTTTGTTTTTCTTCAGCCATTCGGTGGTGGACTTGCTGGTGTGTTTAGGATCATTGTCCTGCTGCAGAACCCAAGTTCGTTTCAGCTTGAGTACACGAACAGATGGTCGGACATTCTCCTTCAGGATCTCTTGGTAGACAGCAGAATTCATAGTTCCTTTTATCACGGCAAGTCTTCCAGGTCCTGAAGCAGCAAAACAGCCCCAGACCATCACACTACCACCACCATATTTTACTGTTGGTATAATGTTCTTTTTCTGAAATGCAGTGTTCCTTCTACCCAGATATACTTGGACACACACCTTCCAAAGAGTTCCACTTTTGTCTCATTGGTCCACAGAATGTTGTCCCAAAAGTCTTGGGGATCATCAAGATGTGTTGTGGAGAAATTGAGAGGAGCTTTGATGTTCTTTTTGCTCAGCAGTGGTTTTTGTAACTCTGCCATGCAGGCCATTTTTGCCCAGTCTTTTCCTGATGGTGGAGGCATGAACGCTGACCTTAACTGAGGCAAGTGAGGCCTGCAGTTCCTTGGACGTTGTTGTGGGGTCTTTTGTGACCTCTTGGATGAGTCGTCGCAGCGCTCTTGGGGTAATTTTGGGCGGCCGGCCACTCCTGGGAAGGTTCACCACTGTTCCATGTCTTCGCCATTTGTGGATAATGGCTCTCACTGTGGTTCGCTGGATTCCCAAAGCTTTGGAAATGGCTTTATAACCCTTTCCAGACTGATAGATCTCAATTACTTTCTTTCTCAATTGTTCCTGAATTTCTTTGGGTCTCGGCATAATGTGTAGCTTTTAAGGATCTTCTGGTGGACCTTACTGTGTCAAGCAGCTCCTATTTAAGTGATGCCTTGATTGTGAACAGGTGTGGCAATAATCAGGCCTGGGTGTGGCTAGAGAAATTGAACTCAGGTGTGGACAACCACAGTTATAGTATGTTTTAACAAGGGGGGCAATCACTTTTTCACACAGGGCCATGATGGTTTGGATTTTTTTTCACCTTTAATAATAAACACCTTCATTTACAAATTGCATTTTGTGTTTACTTGTGTTGTCCTTGACTATTGTTTAAATTGGTTTGATGTTCCGAAACACTTAAGTGTGACAAACATGCAAAGGAACAGGAAATGAGGAAGGGGGCAAACACTTTTTCACACCACTGTATATATATATATATATATATATATATATATATATATATATATATATACGTTGCAGCTTGCAAATGGTTTACCGGGGGTTATGGCTGAAGCTATCAGCTATATCCACGGTATTTCTTATTTCAGCCAGTGATTTGCTTTCCCATGAAAGTGGTCTGAGTAGCTAATTAGCCGTTGGATCGCTTTCAGAGGCAGCAGGACGGGTCGCCCCTCCCATTGCGTCACCAGTATTTCTTGAGCGTACAATTTTTACTGCCATGCCCAGGAGATGATCCAGCAGCTTGTACGGCTGGCCATAGAGGTGAACAAAGATCAGATCATCTCTGATCAACTTTATGATCTTGGAGGATCGGAGCAACGCCATGACGTCACTTCTGGTCTAGGGGGAAATAATGTTTTTTTTTTTTTTTTTTTAAAGCAAAAGCTCAAAACGTTTGTTATTAGTTGGAGGACTAGTTTCCCACCACTGGTATTAGTGTGAGGAATAGTGCCCAATGATTGGTATTAGTGGTAGGAATAGTGCCCCATCACTGGTATTAGTGGGAGGAATACTGCCCAATCATTGGTATTAGTTGGGGGAATAGTGCCCCATCATTGGTATTAGTGGGAGGAATAGTGTTCAATAATTGGTATTAGTGGGAGGAATAGTGCCCCATCATTGGTATCAGTGGAAGGAATAGTGCCCAATCATTGGTATTGGTGGAAGGAATTGTGCCACATCATTGGTATCAGATCAAGGAATAGTGCCCCACCATTGATACTAATGTTCCATTGTTGATATTAATGGGAGGAATAATGCCCCATCATTAGTGTAAGAAAAGTGCCTCAAGGGCCGGATAAAGGCTAGTAAAGAACCGCATTTGGCCCTCACACCAGAATTTAGAGACCATTGCTATAGAGAAAGAGTTACTCTTCCAGCACATCAAATCTGAACAACCTATGTACGATAATGAAAATGTTATGCCCGCTTTTGCATTACTTTCAATACAGCACTCGTATTATATTTCAGGAAACATTTTACAGGGCAGTACAGGCACGTTTTATTTTTTCTAACTGCTGGATTGGAACCTCATTGTTTGCCGATATTTACATATTTAAAAATGTATTAGTTGAAAGCACTGCTTATATCATGTCTGGAGTTATTAATCATTTAATGATCATCCATTAAAGCTAAACGAATCCTATGCTGGGTCTGGATGTGTTTCCAGCTCAGGAAGATGTAGAATCTCAAAGGGAAGAAGCCAGCAAATTGAGCGTGCCTTGAAATGGGAATAATGTAAGGTAAAAGCCAGAAAATCAACAGTTAATATTAATCTCTCCTAAAAAAAAAATCTTTGCGGATACCCAGAAATAATTTCTTTGGCTGTGCAGAATATTACATTTCATTTAGTGCAAAATGTTGCTGTATGATTGAAAACTGGATATATAGGCAATGTCTTCGGGCAAAGGAAGAATGCATTATATAGTTAAATTACACAGTATAAGTTAAGCCATGAATATATTAAAGCCGAACCCCAGCCATTTTTTAGTAGCTATATTGGGAAACAAAATTAAAATCTTCCTCACTTCCTGTCCCATTCACTTGAACGCTACCAGAGGTATAATTTGTGCCACAGCTAACTGATATGGAGACTCAGGCAGCCTTGCTAAAACAATTTCTCAGTCATTTAGTGGATTTTCCCAGTGAGAGACACAGACAACATTTTTGATGCATTTACGCACTTCGATAAGTTTAATTACTTTGAGTTGATGTTTTACACACGTACAATAAACCTAAAAGGGGAACCCTCCATATCATCTTTATAGAATTCTCCTTCTACTTCAATTTAACAAAATGACAGAATTGTATATATATATATATATATATATATATATATATATATATATATATATATATATATATATATATATATATGTATATATATATATATATATATGTATATATATATATATATATATATATATAATTTGTTTACACACTGTCGGAAATTCCGACCACAAAATCCGTCTGATTTTTTCCGACGGATTTTGTCCGACACTGGTGTTGCATACACACGGTCGGACAAAGTTGTCCGAAAATCCGATCATCCTGAACGTGGTGACGTTCGTTGCGTACGACGAGACTACGTAGAGGCTAGTAGCCAATAGCTTTGGTCTTGTAATGTGATCTGAGCATGCGTGGCACTTTGTCCGTCGGAATTGGCTACACGCGATCGGAAAAAGTCCGATAGGACTTTGTTGTCGGAAAATTTGAGAGCAGGAGATAAAACTTAGTCCGTCGGAAAATCCGACGGAAAAAGTCCGATGGAGCCTACACACGGTCGGAATTTCCAACAACATTGTCCGATAGGACATTTTCCATCGGAAAATCCGACCGTGTGTATGGGGCATAAGTCAATATTGGACCACTGCACAACCAGGAAAACATAGATAGCCCCCCCCCCCCAGTGCCATCAGCAGATGATGGTGGCATGGAATCGGGTGTGCTGCTGCAAAGGAGCATCATGACCCTAAAGAACACAACTGAATCCACTGGATCGCCGTGTTTATGTGTATGGTTTTGGTAACCTACACTGCTATACAGGTAAGAAGGGAGCAGGAATTAATAGGAAGAGGGGAGTAAAGGTTTGTATAAAAACAGGACAGTAGTTTTGTAGAGGTTGTATGATGGAACTAGAGCATCTGATGGTGTAAAAAGCAGTGATGTAAGTAACTGAGTTAAAATAAACGGAGTTACGTAACGCAGTTACTTTAAAGGGTAACGAGTAATCTAACTGATTGCTTTTCCCCTCATGGTAACTCAGTTTCCATTACTTTGGCTTAGTTACCCCAATTAGATCTACCGCCACTAGATGGCAGTAGTGTAATTCCGGTGTCCTGCCGAAAAAGTTCCCCCGCCGGATATGGACCCCCTGTACTGCGCAGGCGCAGGGCTTGCACAGTACGAAGTACTACGGAGCTTCCGAAAATTGCCGAACCTAAACAGCTCTGAGTGAACTCTACACCGCGCAGGCGCAGTTAACATGTAATTGTACGAGGCGATGCCGCGCGCTCCTTCTGTAGCCATCCGCCCCTTACACAATATACCGTATATACTCGAATATAAGCCGAGATTTTCAGCCCATTTTTTAGGGCTGAAAGTCCCCCCCTCGGCTTATATTCGAGTCACTGCCGTCTGCCTACATGAACAGCTTGTCATGCAGACAGACGGCAGTTTTAAAAAGCCGCGCCGCCTCCTCCCGCCCGTCCGTGATAGGCGGACACTGATTTTCCCAGCAGTGCAGTGTTCCGCCTATCACGGATGCCCTGTCATTCTCATCTCATGGACGAGGATGAGAGGGCGTCCGTGATAGGCGGAACACTGCGCACTGACTGCTGGGAAAACAGCGTTCCTCCTATCACGGACGAGGACGAGGAGGAGGCGCGGCTTTTTAATTTTGCAATGGCACCGTACACGCTGACAGAGCGGAGAGCGGCGAGCGGGGACAGAGCGGAGAGCGGGGACCGGAGACCGTAATGGGGACACGGGGGGGTCTGTACAGGGGACAGGCAGCTGCAGATGGGCATTGCTGGCCCTCTTTTCCACTTACAGTAGCTGCTGCATTTTGTACCCTGGGCTTATACACGGGTCAATGCAGGTTTCCCATTTTTTTGTGGTTAATTAGGGGCCTCGGCTTATACTCGGGACGGCCTATAGTCGAGTATATACGGTAATAATAATAGACCCGCCCCTTGCTTACGCGCTATAACAGATCTGCTCCTTGGTTAGAGTAATAATAGAGCAGCCCCTTGGTTACACGATATATAACAATAATAATAAATGCGCCCCTTGCTTACAGTAATACTAGACCCGCCCCTTAGTTCCACGTATAGAATATTTAAAAAAAAAGTCACAGTTACTTTGCTGCGTAACTAATTACTTTTCCAATGTAGTAACTGAGTTACTAACGCAATTACTTTTTGGGAGAAGTAATTTGTAACTTAACTAATTACTTTTTTAAAGTAAGATGACCAACACTGGTAAAAAGGCATCTGACGCTCTTTAAAGTAACAAATGCTGAATACAGGCATACCCCACTTTTAAGTACACAACGTTTTTTTTTTACTAAAGCTGGGAAGTGCAAAATCAGGCTCACTTCTGCATAGAAACCAATGAGCTTCCAGGTGTTATTACCAAAGCTTAATTGAACAAGCTGGGGTTAGAAGCTCATTGGTTTCTATGCAGAAGTGAGCCTGATTTTGCACTTTCCAGCTTTAGTAAATAAACCACATTGTGTACTTAAAAGTGAGGTATGCCTGTATAGGAGATAATAGAGTGGTGCAGCCATCTTTAATATTGTTTGGACCATGGGCAAACATTTTCTTAGGCCCCCCCCCCGAATCCACTTATCAACTATTCGCAGGCAGTGCGGGCTCAAGGAGCAGCTGCTTTGGGCCCCACAACAATGACTGGGCCCCGGGCAGCTGCCCATTTTGTCCTGTGTTAAAGAGGTAGTAATCCCTAATGGGTTTACTTCCTCTTTGTTTCCCTGCAAAAGTAAAGCATAATGGACTACTATGCATCGCATAGTAGTCCATTATGTGTCACTTACCTGACACAGGAGCCAGCGAAGTCACTGCTGTCCCCTTGTGTACGGAGCCTCCATCTTCTTGGTGTGTCTCGCGGCTCCGGCGCTGTCATGCGCATGTGCATGCGCACGGGAGCCACCACTCGCGGCATATCGCCATTGAGAGCGACACACTCAGTGCACCTGCGCGCCGCTGTCTACGGCGCATGCGTCGTAGACAGCGGTAGACAGCCGTAGACAGCGGTGCCTGTCTTTTGGCAAATATCTCCTAAACCGTGTAGGTTTAGGAGATATTTATTTGACCTACAGGTAAGCCTTAATCTTAATTGACTGAGGCTCAGAGGAACACACAGGGATTACTTCAGAATAACAAAAGCAACCACCACCACAATTGCTATTGGTGAGTCACACACCGGTCTGAACCTGGAGTGATCGTGATATCTCCACCAAAGAGACACAGACACCGGGATCCGTGGCACCAAGGCCCAACAGAGGAAAAGGCCCTGGCTGGGTTGTAGCCATATGCGATTCCCCTCTCTCCATCTGGTAAGCCTTTAATTCATCAGGTGGTGGGATCACCATTATACAAGTCACAATATCCTTGATGCCATTGTCGGAAAGTCACTCTTCACATCTTTTGGTGTCACTCTTTGCTACTTTGATTTGATGTCCAGCCATACCAGGACATCTCTGTGGACTATTCATTACCAGTATACAAATATTTGTATGTTTATTTTTATATATATATATTTTCACTTTCACGGTTGATGATATATTTTTTGAATATTGTTTGAATGTTATTTACCTAGCCGTATTACAGAGAGTTTTTGATATCACTTACATCATATGTAGGTTGATTTCACTTGCATCATAGGTATTCATATTAATTTTCAGCGCAGTTTTGTGCTTTGATGTATGAGTTTTGATATCACTTATGGTATATAGGTGCCATTAACACTTGTTTGTTATTCACAGGTCATTAATATCTAGTATTTATATTAATTTCTAGTGCAGCCTTTCTTCTCCTTATATGTTTTTTGCTTATCACATGTGGTTGCTGCTTACGTTCACCATGTTTTAGGTCCAGCGCAATTTTTTCTTTGTTATATTAATCTAGGCTTACCTGTAGGTCCAAGTGGTTTGTAAGTGTTTACAACCACTTTAAAGACGGCCCTGACTGTATGTATAATACGTCTTATTTCACAGAGAACTTTAGATTATAAGGGCAATGGCAGTGAGGCTTTACATCCAAAGTCTCAATTCTAGTCTGATTCAATCTAGGGGTAAACACCGGTATAAGTACTACTCAGTGATAAGATTGTTTATGCTGATGAACAATCGCCTTATATATATTGAACAAAAACTTGTAAAAATATAGAGAAGAAAAAACTGCGCCAGGTAAATTAGCTAAAATGTCTATACCATAATCAAAAACAATCCGATTAAGAACTGCTGATACATGACTAGTGGGTAAAATAATAAAACAGTGTAGGAGCACACAAATTCTAATACAAACAATAATATCTGGAGGTGATGGTAATAGATAAGTGAGTGGTTAGCAATAGCAACATGTGACAAGAGAGTCCTAGATTGTAATCACACACTAGACCATATGTGAATCAACCTGTAAAGGAATATAAAACAGTTCAAGGGTTGAATGTCATCCTAGGGTATGTTTCTTATTCTTAGGGACCAGGCACTCCAGGTTAGGTTTCCTATCACACCGCTGTGCTCCACACCACACGAAAGTGCCGCCACCAGTATAAAATCTCCTTACCAGATGGTAGGCAAAATCAAGCCATTCAGAATGAGCCCATACAGAAATCCTGACTTCCAAAAGGGGGGGGGGGGGGGGGACGGACGTCAAAATGAAACGATCACCCAGCGTCTGCCACTCACACCGGACACAAGACCTCAGACCAGACCCAGTAGAAAATCAAATCCAAAGACTAGCACTCAGCGGTGCATCCAAATATGGCCAGGAGAGAAAGAAGGCAGACCATAGCATAATAACGTTTTTAAAACATGTAATGAGTAATTTATTGGTAAAAAGTACTCACATTTGCAAAGAATAAAAAGCGCATAAGAAAACTCCACATGGAGTAAACACAGGACGCCGGCCGGCATATAATAAAAACGAACCCTTCCTCCTTCCAGAGACGCTGAACGCGATGACGTCACTGCACGCCTTCCCAGAAGCTTTTCGTCATACAAGACATTATCAATGGGGATAGGGCCGTGCAGTGGGTCGTATCTTTAAATAGGGCAACGCCTCGTTGTGGGAGGTAAGGGAACGAAGCAAACTCCATCTTGACTCAGGGAAGTTTGCCCTTAAGTGTCAAAATTTGTAAGGAAAAAACAGTGTGCTGCTATCCTAGTCACAGCTGGGAGAAACACTCGCTCAGTTGTTTACTAAGAGAGACTGGAACTATGAAAGCATAAATTGTGAAATATATATATAACAATTATATGTTACCCGTGAAAGTGTGTGTTTGGGCATATGATGTAGACTGTGAAACAATTGTATATATATCCATTGGTGAACATTTGTAACTATTAAGTTACATATTGAATCAATAAAATTAGATTTAAAAATTAAGAAGGGAGTAAATTGTGACTTTATCTCCAAGTATTTGGCAAATATAGTGAAATATAGGAAATATATAATCAAGCACGTGAAAATAAAAAATAAAAAATAATTCTCTCCAATACAAAACCAAACTCAAAAAAGTGGAGAACATCTAACCGCAAAACGTGATAGGAGATATACCCCGTCATCTATCAACTAGATGCGGAAAAAATATATGTCCTAATAGCTAAAGCCATAAATGAAGTATGTGTAATAGCGTGATAATTTATTAGATTGTACATATCTAATTTTCAAAAAAAAGGTGTACGTGAAACAAAAAAAGGGGGTGAGAGTTTAGGATAATAATAAACCCATCTCTATTTACCGAGAATTCTCCAGAGTCGGAAGGAGGAGGAGTCCATTAGTAACAAACATATCCCTTATATGCATATAGTCTGATGGCACCATATTTCGGGGATCCAAGTTACATGACATAAATGCTGATAGTTAATAAAATAGGACCAATCCTTATACAGCACCAAGGATGTATAGATTGAAAAAGAAAAGGGGTGAAGGGGGGCAGGGGGGGAGGGGAAACCCCAAATCTTGTTATTGAAAGATTAGGGTGAGAACAAGCTTCTCCAAATAGTGAAACGGGGAGATCTGAAAATACAGACATTGTTCTCACTCACATGGGGTTTGTATTTATTAATGAAACCAATCCCTGGGGAAAGAAAAGAGGCGAAAACACAGGGGAAACATGATCTTAGTCCCCGAACTACAGTGACCATGACAAACAAAAATACATCTGTTCAAAAAGGGTAAATTTGAACAGTGTTTACATTATCTTATTTAAGATATATCATTAAAACATACAGGTGTCTTATGAATCAATTATGCATTGTTTATAAAGGCATTAACGTCTGTCTCAATATTCATTCCGTAAGGGACATAAGTTTTTAATCGATGAATCCAGGCCATCTCCAATTTCGAAATTTCCCTGACCAAAAGATCGCCTCTCCAATTAGGCTTGTGTTTATCAATGCCTAAAAAAAGTGTATTGGAAGGATCCCTATTATGTACTAAACGGTAATGATTGGAGACAGAATGATTCTTGAACCCTGAGATGATGTTTGTAATGTGTTCATTCAGGCGCACTTGTAGTGGGCGTTTAGTACGGCCTACGTACTGCAAGCCACAAGGGCATTGCAGCAGGTAGACGACTCCAGTGGAAGCACAAGTAATGCACGGTTTGATCGTGAATGTCCTCTGTGTGGCTGTGGATAGGACAGAAGTGATCCTTCTGGATGGATTAGAATTAAAACGACAAACTCTACATCGTTTACATTGATAAAATCCACTCAGATGGTCAAAAAACCCTTTACTTCTCACTGGAGGATTGAGGACGTTTGGAGCCACTTGACCCTGCAGGGACTGTGCACCCCTGAAGATGACCCTTGGTTGTGGTGGTACAATACTGCCAAGAATGGTATCATTAGTGATAATGTGCCAATGTTTCTTAATTAGTTGCTTAATATTATTGTGTTGTATGGAGTAGGTTGTAATGAATGGTACAACCGGAGCTGTCCCAGATGTATTCTTGAGAAAAAAAAAAAAAAATGGCTGCACATACAAAAGGTTTCAAAACAAAATGCCTTTTATTGAAAACGACCACGAGGGAATCAAACGAATCACAAGGGAATATATACTAAGCTTCCACCTACTCTAAAATTAAGTCTGCAGAGAAATTGTAATATTCCAAATTTTTGGAATAAATGTTGAAGATAATACGTGGCTGGGTTTCATGGAAAAGAAAATGTTCTAGAGGAATGAAAACTAAAATGGAATGCTAGCTGGTTACATTTACCAACCAAAGCCGAATCTGCAATGTGTTCCCGTTGATTGTTTTTGAAGTGATCTGGTAATGGCGCCCATTCCAGGGTATTTGATTAACACTTTGGACTGGAGTGGACTGGAACACTGGTAGATGTTAACTTAGTATAAAAGATAACATGGCACACAGGTGGTCATCATAACATGTAGAAGATGTCCTTGTTTGGATTGTTGTTATCCCAAATAAAGGCTTAGTATGGTCCAAAAAAGGGTATTTACATCATAGTAACATGTGCCACACTATGGCATAGACAGCTGTTAGCGCTTACATTCATTTACTGGAGGAGATGTACCGATAAGGCATATATTATACAAAAGTCCTGAAGTTAGCTATTGCGGGAGATGGTGCCTTACTTGGGCACTGGAAAGAGGTACAAAGGAGCCCTCTACCATATATACAGAGCTAAAAGAAAAGAAAAAAGGAGCACACCAGCCTTGTGCATTATACTTTGGATGATATTTATTAAAAAAATTAAAAAGAAAACTACTCACAAACAGTTACGTAAATTCTTGCAATATGAATAGTCATCAAATAGCAGCATCTAGTCGCAGATGAACGTAACTCTCCAGAGGTCACAGAGGAACTCACAATAATCACTGCCAGTTGACGCGTTTCGAAGGTAACATCCCTTCTTCCTCAGAGCTTGACTGAGTTCCTCTGTGACCTCTGGAGAGTTCCGTTCATCTGCGAATAGATGCTGCTATTTGATGACTATTCATATTGCAAGAATTTACATAACTATTTGTGAGTAGTTTTCTTAACTTTTTTAATAAATATCATCCAAAGAATAATGCACAAGGCTGGTGCGTCCCTTTTTTCTTTTCTTATTTCTGACTTTTAGGGTTCCCCACCCTTGAGGGCAGCAAGGCCTGTGTCATTATATAGCCGGTCTGGTGGTCCGCTTGTGCGCAGGAGCGTTTTCTTTCTGTATATATACAGTGCAACAGTGATACACATCAAATTCAATTATGAATCTCAGTTTCAGTAAACCAATCTACTTATAGTTTTTTGTTTTTTTTTCCTACATCAGAACTGCTATACAAGTTAAACGGAATGCAAAAGCAGCAATAACGTTAAAGAGATTTTAAAGCCTCTGTTTTTTGTAAATAAAAATAAACAGGTTATACTTACCTGCTCAGTGCAATGGTTTAGCACAGAGCAGCACCCAATCCTCCTCTTCTCGAGTCCCCCGCCGGTGCTCTTGGCCCCCATAGAACGGTGGCTCGGGCCCGCTCCGCACCCCCTCGTCATAGGATTTGATTGACATCAATCTGCCCAGTGAGGAGGGACAGAGCTGGGAGAGCCACTGCTCCCGTGCATCTCGCTGGATTGAGATCGAGCTCAGGTAAGTATAAGAGGGGGCCCCCAGATCCTCTCCAACAGGAGGTCTTTTATCTTAATGCGTAGAATGTATAAAGGAAAAAAAAGACTTTTAAGTGTTAGAACCACTTTAACAACTTTAACCACTGCAGATATACTGCGGCAGGGCAGCCACTCTGCGCCGGATCACGTACCTAGTACAAGATCCACACGCTGGGGTAGAGAGCGCACCCAGCAATGCGGTGAAACTTCACTTTGCAAAGAATACCCAATCACATGCAAGGAAAAAATAATAATTTTTTGCTTGCATGTGAGTGGAGGATGGAAGTAATGTATTCCTATAAAGAGGTAATGATATGTTTAAATCTCTTTGTAAATTTAAAGAGGAACTGCAGTCTGCTCACATAATTTGTAAAAAAACATCTTTGACATTCTGAAGCTTCCCTCCAACCACTTTGCATATTATTTTATATATACTGTGATTCTGTACTTGCCAAATATGCTGCAGAAATCTCCCTCCACTGAGTCTGGCTGCATCCATTTTAACTGTGGGCAGCTGAAGCTGCTGCCTGTTCACTTCCTTGATTTACACAGACACACACCTCCGGGTCTGCAGCTCTCATTGGCCCTCTTATGACTCACCCCCTTCCTGGCAAACTCTCAGGAGAGTGAGAGAGAGAGAGAGCTGTACATGATGTCATAAGCCTAGGCTAATGAGCAGACAAGAAACAGGAAGCGAGCTGTATAAGGTATTTACTGGCAGAAAAAAAAAATATTTTACTATTCAAAGTTAAAACAACAAGGGCTGAATAGATGTCGCTGACATCCGGATCCACCTATTCTGGTAAGAGAGTTCAATCTCTTTCACTTTAAGGATTCACCAGTTTTGGATTATATCTTATATTGGAAGATCATCACTTCACTGTTGGACTTCTATATATTTTTTCCTTACAGGATTGGATTTATGTTATAGGACTTTAATTACCGGTATATATTTTTTGTTCTACACATTCATTTATTGCACTATGTTAGACTATAAATTTTTCACGTTTTGAGTATTAGAATGTTCCAGTATTTTATATGTATCACTACCGCATTATTTGTCTTAGTGCTACATTTTTACACTATCTTATTTGAATATTTGTCACATTCCTGTGTAGCCGCTGTTTAATTTGTTTTTTATTTGGTTTGAGCAGTTATATTACACTTTCCAGAATAGATGGAAAGATGAAAAAAATTACCGAAGTTCTGCTTTAACTCAAAACTTTCAAGGAGAAACATCAATGCACATTTTTTATAAACATTTCAAAAGCCCACTTTTAAAATGTTACCCAGTGTTACCAGAGACTAAATAAACATGCAATACACATCAGAAACGAAATATTTATTGTCAGGGTTGATTTACAAAAGAGAAATAAGATGTTCACTTGCAAAGAAATTAGCCCCAGAGCTTACTGAATGTGGTGAAAATTCACATTGCAAAGAATACCCAATCACATCCCAGTAAAAAAAAAAAAACAATAATTTTACTTGCAAATGATTGGATGATAAAATTCAGAAGAGCTTCACCACATTCCCTTAGTGAACAGCCTGCTTGCCTTTGATAAATCAGCCCCAGCAAAACCTAATTGGTCCCTGATATACAATTCATGTTTATTGAGCCTCTGGTAGCTTTGGGTAACATTTTAAAAGTGGGCTTTTAAAATGGTTATAAAAAAAATGTACATTTATGTTCCTCCTTGAAAGTTTTAATTTACATTTACAAAGAGAAATAAATGCAACTTTACCTTTTGACATAGGAATAAATTAATAAGGCATGCCCAATGCGATACAGTAGAGTACATACTGTATGTCATGTGTGGGATCATGAACAATATCTGGAAAGCACTGTGAATTCATGTAGAGAACAAAAAAAAGAATAGAAAAAAAAATAGAAGAGCATACTCTTTGGATGGCTTGTATTGTGTGCCTGGTACAGCTTTTGTGACGGTGGGAGACAAAAGAGAAACTTCCGACTAAAAGTGAATAGTACGTCCATGAACTGAATGTCACTTGCCATGATGTATTCAGACATCAATGCCCAACTTCATTGT
>CM053026.1:731281444-731325272 GCA_028564925.1 Lithobates sylvaticus
ATGGGCTTACACCATTTTTTTTTCATAAAATGGTTAATGTGAGATATATTTAAATATTTAGAACACCCAGACAAATGCCAACAAGGCTCAACAGGGTAAACCTTTACTGCCTGTGGGTGGGTTTTCGAGTCTGGTAACATAGTTTCCCTTTCTCTATAGACCAGCCATTTTCAACCAGGGTTCTGTAGAAGCCTATGGTTCCTCCAAAGTTTGTTAGTGGTTTCCTGAGCTGTGAGTGATTGACCTCCAATATGGTGGTGTCTTTATGGTTTGAAAGCATTACAGCAATGATCCTAAAGTGTCTGTAAGGGGGACATTCTGACCAACACTGTAGGCGGACATTCTTCCCGCTGACCACCAATGGAAGGGGGAAATTCTTCCTGCTGACCACCAATGGAAGGGGGACATTCTTCCTGCTGACCATCAATGGAAAGGGGAAAGTCTTCCCAATGACCACCAATGGAAGAAGACCTTCTTCCCACTGACCACCAATGTAAGGGAGACGTTTGTTCTGCTGGCCACCAATGCGTTTGCCTTTGCGCGTGAGTAATGCCGCGTACACACGAAGGGACTTTTGCCGGCGGACCTAAGTCCAGCGGACAATCCGCTGGACTTTCCAGCTGGGTCCGCTGGACTAAAAAGCGAACGGACTTGACCACACACGATCATGCAAAAAGTCCGGCGGTTCACGCGATGACGTACAGCACGTACGACGGGACTATAAAAAGGAAGCTCGAGATCCCAAACGACACCCTTTGGGCACCGTCAGCTAATCTCGCGTGTATCGCGTGTTAGTTGACGTTTGGTTAGAGACGATTCGCGCTTCTCAGACTTCTGCTTAATTCGCTCGCTTCTGCCGTTCAGTTTGTGCTTGTGAGGTTTGTATCTGTCTTTCAGTGCGTGTGGATCAGTTCCTACCTGTTCTCAGGCCGTTCTGGTCCGCTCGTTCCTGTTTTTCAGGTCGTTCTTCATAGGCCTTACTGTTCTTCAGTGCGTTCGGTTAAGTTGTTTGTTTGATCAGCCGACCGTTTTGAAGCCATGGAGTGTGGACGTACTCGGGAACGAGTTCGTGCTGTGCAGGGGCTCGGTGTTGCGGTTAACACCTTGGCCCGAGCCCAGTCCATGAACAGGGTGAGGAGGAGTTCATGGACCAAGAATTGGTTGCGCCAGCGTGACCAATTCTCGCATATGCCTTTGCTCCGTGAGATCCGTGAGAATAATCCTGATGATTTCAGGAATTATCTCAGGATGACGGACCCCATTTTTCACCGTCTGTTGGCTTCGCTGTCCCCTTATATTACCAGGCAGAATACCTGCATGCGGCAAGCCATCAGTGCGGAGCAGAGGCTAGTCGCCACGTTGCGTTACTTGGCGACGGGGAGAAGCTTGCAGGACCTCAAGTTCACGACAGGCATCTCCCCCCAGGCTCTGGGGCTCATTATTCCAGAGACCTGTTCTGCCATTATCCACGTCCTGCAGGAGGAATACATTAAGGTAAGTCTTCTCTTTTCAAATTACCTATGTCTTGTATGTTTGCTAATGTAGTGCATCAATGTCATCATTAGCTAATTACCATGATAGGACTATTCTATGAATGTCCCCTATTCCAGTATATTTTTTTATTTTAGTGTTTTGTATAGTATTTTATGGTTGACCTATCGAAATTGCTTTAAGAATGTATTATTTAGTGGGTCACATGCATATTTCCTTGCACCAACCTCCCCAGCATGGAATCTTGGCCCCCTAAACACCCCTAGCCTAGTCACTTTCTTTGTTAAAAAATGTATATTACCAGCTCCATTGTACTGCTTTACTCAACCCCCCCTTTCACCCCCTTGCCCCTCACCCCTTTCACCCCCTTGCCCCTCATTTTTAAATTGATTGCATGTGGTTTGGGTCATCTTGTAATTAACCCCCACCCCCCCACAGCCCCACACTCACCCTCTTTAATTAATTGCATGTGGTTTGGGTCAGCTTGTAATTAACCCCCCCACCCCCACACTCACCCTCTTTAATTAATTGCATGTGGTTTGGGTCAGCTTGTAATTAACCCCCCACCCCCACACTCACCCTCTTTAATTAATTGCATGTGGTTTGTGTCAGCTTGTAATTAACCCCCCCACCCCCACACTCACCCTCTTTAATTAATTGCATGTGGTTTGTGTCAGCTTGTAATTAACCCCCCCCCCACCCCCACACTCACCCTCTTTAATTAATTGCATGTGGTTTGGGTCAGCTTGTAATTAACCCCCCCACCCCCCCCACCCCCACTCACCCCCCCCACCCCCACACCTCTTTAATTAATTGCATGTGGTTTGGGTCAGCTTGTAATTAACCCCCCCACCCCCACACTCACTCACCCTCTTTAATTAATTGCATGTGGTTTGTGTCAGCTTGTAATTAACCCCCCACCCCCACACTCACCCTCTTTAATTAATTGCATGTGGTTTGGGTCAGCTTGTAATTAACCCCCCCACCCCCACACTCACCCTCTTTAATTAATTGCATGTGTTTTGGGTCAGCTTGTAATTAACCCCCCCCACCCCCACACTCACCCTCTTTAATTAATTGCATGTGGTTTGGGTCAGCTTGTAATTAACCCCCCCACCCCCACACTCACCCTCTTTAATTAATTGCATGTGGTTTGGGTCAGCTTGTAATTAACCCCCCCACCCCCACACTCACCCTCTTTAATTAATTGCATGTGGTTTGTGTCAGCTTGTAATTAACCCCCCCCACCCCCACACTCACCCTCTTTAATTAATTGCATGTGGTTTGGGTGACCTTACAATTAATTACTCCCCACCCACATCCCCATTATTATCTTCTCTGGGCCATCAGAGGGGTCATCAATCAGAGATTTGTCCCTTATCCTTAATCTTTTGGCTTTATTTCAAGGACTAACAAAATAAATACATATGTTGTTCCAAATTGTTTGTAAATTTGTTGGATTTAGTTTGGTGTTTTGCCTGGTTTTTAATTCGAATTGTATCTTTCTGTTTGACTTCACAGTGTCCTTCCACGCCACAGGAATGGCAGACTGTGGCTTCCCAGTTTGCTGCCCGTTGGGACTTTCCCAACTGCGGAGGGGCGATTGACGGCAAACATGTGCGAATTGTGCCCCCACCCCATTCGGGGTCTTACTATTGGAATTATAAGGGGTTCCATAGTATAGTGTTGATGGCGGTGGTGTCGGCACAATATGACTTTCTTTATGTGGATGTGGGGAAAAACGGCCGGATGTCGGATGGAGGAGTCTTCAACCACACGGAGTTCGGCCATCGTCTCCAGACTGGTGGCCTGGAGCTGCCACCAGATGAAGATAATGTGGAGGGACTCCCGTTCGTTTTCATTGTGGACGAGGCGTTCGGTCTGGGTGACAACTTGATGAGGCCATTTCCCCAAAGATCCCTCACCCCTGAGAGGAGGATTTTTAATTTTCGGTTGGCCAGAGCAAGAAGGGTTGTGGAAAATGCCTTTGGTATTATGGCCAACCGTTTCAGATTGCTGCTTACATCCATACATCTGGCAGAGTACAAACTGAATACTATTATTCTTGCATGCTGTGTAATGCACAATTATCTACGTAAACATTCTGGAAGCTACACATTACCTATCGGGCCTGAGGCCGGAGTGGAAGGCGACATGACAGGGCTGGATAATCGCCGTCTTGGTTTGGCCCCACAATCAGCACAGCAAGTGCGGGACCGTTATTTAAATTATTTTAATGGTAGGGGGGCCATTGCAATGGCAGCAGACCCTTAAAACATCATTTTTTATGTATGAAAGATTGTTTTTTTCGTATTGTTTTGCTTTTAATTTTGCCTGTTTTATATGTTGTCCTAGTGCACTTATTAATAGTGGCAAACTTGGTTTGCGTTTAGTAAATAAGCCCCTTTGTCAATGAACCACAACATGTTTTGGTCAAACTGGTAGTATTTAAAAAGAAGAAGCCACACATTGTTTAATTTGTGCAAACATTTTTTTTTTTATTCTAGTGCACATCCAAACCTTTTTTTTTTTTGGTTTTTTTTTTTTTTTGTTGATTTCCTCTTTTTTTTCGGTCATTTTTGGTAATATTTTTTTTTTTTTTTTTTTAACAACATATTTTTTTATTTTTTTTGTTATTTTGTAAATATTTTTTTGGTCTTTTTCTCACAACATTTTTTTTTTTTTTTGTGTTTTATTTTTTTAAACAAACATAAAAACATGTTTTAAAATTGTAAAAAATTTTTGGTTAGCATTAGAAAATATTTACACAATGTAAAAGTAGGGAACTTACAAAGTTCAACAGGTAACCCATGAACAGTAGAAGCCAAATGTAGAATATGAACACTAATTTAACATGAAAATGGGTAATGTCAACATGTGCTATGTTCCATCATGGGGAATCAATGGACGTGTTTTGTGTGTGAAACCCCTTCCCTCTCACCTACTAGCATTAGGGGTTGCAAACACCAAATGCGTCCATTGAGATCCCCTGATGGCACATAGCACATGTTGACACACCATGTGCATATTAAAAATTTGGCCTCTAAAATTTTGAAACAATAGCGCATCAAAAGGGGAATGAAGGACATGATTGATGTTAGGAAATGGAAAAGGGGTCTTTAGATTCTCCCCAAAACATCAATCATGTCCTTCATTCCCTGCTGCATGGTGGCCATCTCCTTCTGCATGTTTTCCAGCTGCAGATTCCAGGCCATGATCTGGCCAATAAGCCTGTGGGCACTGTCTGTGGAAAAAGGCTCCGCAGCTTGTCCTTCCACAAACAGATCAGCATCACCTAAAAGTTGGGTAGATAAAACACAAGAAAAAAAGTGTCAAAAACATGCAGACCTTAATTTATTAGCTCAATCTGTGTTCTGAGACACTCACTTGGTGGGGTGCAGATTTGATCCACTTCAACCACCTCTTCCTCCACATCCACGCGTGGGCTTGGGCTAACTGCCCAATTAGTCTGGTGAGGCCGGGAGGTCCTCGTAGGTTCTGATTGACGTCTGAGTCTTTTGCCCCCTATGGTAATGGAACACAAAAAGGTACACTTTTAATCACACTGATATTTGAGTGCCAAAATATGATTATTAAACATTGTTTAAAAGTGTTGTCCAATTATTAGCAGTTTGTTAGAAGATCCTACTTGAAGACAGAATTGAAATGTCTATCTAATGAAACTCCAATACTTAAACCGCCCTTCAACCCTAAAGTTGAACTTCCGCTCATTGTATCCCTGCACCCCTGTGGTGTCTTATTTGGAACCTTTTAGGGGGGAGGGGTTGCAGATACCTGTGTAAGGCAGGTATTTGCACACACATCCGGCCCTAGACTCCCACAGAAGTATACGCCACATCCCGTCCCACCGTGCTGTCTGCTGGGACACACAGGGGTCCCAGAGCTCGCGCGGACCAGTCCTATTGCATTGCGCAACTGGCACATGCCCAATAGTGACCCGGGAAGTGAAGCCGCAAAGATTAATTTCATGATTCCAAGATCAAAGATTGTAGCTGCACCATCCAAGGGACAGGTGAGTGTACTTCTTAGAAAAGTCACCACCTACAGTATTTGTAGATGATGAGCATTTTTAGGGAATTTGGAGCTTGACACCCTGCTTAACAGATTTATCCCCCCCCCCCCCCCCCAAAACAGCTTCTGGAGTCCCTGTGTAAGTTACCCATAAAACCCTTACTACAGCAGTAATAGTATAGATAGTGACAATAATAAACAACCTTACAACTCCAACAACCCAAAGCCAGGTAAACAGAATAAACGTTATGAAGACAAACGAACTTTCATCAAGTCTGCGCAAGTTTCACGTACGAATGCTAATAACATGTGCGCAAGTTTCACGTACGAATGCTAAGAACATGTGCGCAAGTTTCACGTACGAATGCTAAGAACATGTGCGCAAGTTTCACGTACGAATGCTAAGAACATGTGCGCAAGTTTCACGTACGAATGCTAAGAACATGTGCGCAAGTTTCACGTACGAATGCTAAGAACATGTGCGCAAGTTTCACGTACGAATGCTAAGAACATGTGCGCAAGTTTCACGTACAAATGCTAAGAACATGTGCGCAAGTTTCACGTACGAATGCTAAGAACATCTGCGCAAGTTTCACGTACGAATGCTAATAACATCTGCGCAAGTTTCACGTACGAATGCTAAGAACATGTGCGCAAGTTTCACGTACGAATGCTAAGAACATGTGCGCAAGTTTCACGTACGAATGCTAATAACATCTGCGCAAGATTAGACATATCAAGTATAACCATAGAAGCGCACGTGCTTGACTTACTTTTTTTGATGGCTTTTCGAATTCTCCTGTACTGATCGTGCTCCCTGGATTTGATGTCGGACCATCGCTTGCGCAGTTGATCCTTGCCCCTTCGTACGCCGAATTTATGCTCCAGGGTGCTGACGACTGTAGTGAGAATCTTGTCCTTGCGCAAGTTGGGTCGAGGGTACGGGCCATTTTCCCCGTCGTAATCTTCCCTTTGGAGGATGTCCACCATCTCCACCATCTCTTCAAAGGCCATATTGGTGGCCTTATATCTGCTGCTGGATGCAGATGTGTTCGCTTCTGGGCTTTCATCCGCGCTACTGGCTGAGAATGTGTCCGCCACCTTCATGAATTTATTCACCCACAATGCAACGAGGGGAAGCGGGGCGGGGAATACTCGTCAGGAGGAACGTCATGGGCGGGCGACGCGGAGGACGCAGGCGGACTTCGACGCGTGCGCAGTGTATATAAGGCTGTTTGAGGGCCCCACGTGTTCCCGAACGGAAGTAGCGAGCGCTCTGTACGAAGGTAAGTGTTTTCTAGGATGCATTACTGTGGTTTATTGGGTTTTGGGCCTGCATTTTTTAAGGATATGTGTGTGTTGCTGCCTGTGTGGGTGTGTTGCTGCCTGTGTGTAGGGGTTGCTGCCTGTGTGTAGGGGTTGCTGCCTGTGTGGGTGTGTTGCTGCCTGTGTGGGTGTGTTGCTGCCTGTGTGTAGGGGTTGCTGCCTGTGTGTAGGGGTTGCTGCCTGTGTGGGTGTGTTGCTGCCTGTGTGTAGGGGTTGCTGCCTGTGTGGGTGTGTTGCTGCCTGTGTGTGGGTGTGTTGCTGCCTGTGTGTAGGGGTTGCTGCCTGTGTGTAGGTTTTGCTGCCTGTGTGGGTGTGTTGCTGCCTGTGTGTAGGGGTTGCTGCCTGTGTGTAGGGGTTGCTGCCTGTGTGGGTGTGTTGCTGCCTGTGTGTAGGGGTTGCTGCCTTTAAGGACCAGCAGTTCATGTCGGAATTCATTGCGCTGTACCGTAAAAATGCCAACCTGTGGCAGCTCAAGAACCCTTTATATGGAAATAGGGATGTCCGGAAGGTAACACTGGGGCCACTTTTGGATTTTGTGAAGACTCAAGTCCCCAACGCAGACATCAAGTTTGTTGAAGCCAGAATTTCAAGTTTAAGGCACATGTACAAGCGGGAGCGCAAGAAGATTGAGGAATCAGTCAGATCAGGAGCAGCAGCAGAGAATGTTTATGTACCCAAGCTGTGGTACTACAACCAACTGGCTTTTCTAGGTGACCAGATGGAACCCAGGCAATCACTGTCCACTCTTCCCTCCACCCTTCCCTCCACTCTTCCCTCCACTCTTCCCTCCACCCCAGCTGAGGCTTCCACGGAAGGAGAAGACCCCTCCACCTTGGAGCAGGCTGATGCGCCCAGCTGGAGCCAGGTATATATTTTGTAGCCTAAATAGTGATTGGGTGAACATTAATGATGTCAACGTAAAAATGTGAAACAATTAACACCCTGAACTCAGAATTGGGAAAAAAACAGCCAAAAATTGCGCACACTTCTAAAAAGTGTTGGTGCTACATATCGATACATATATAGTGTATACATACATCCAGTAGTGGCAAAAAATGCCTTATACAACATTGGTGATCTGCTTGGAAAATGCAGGGGTCCAAATGATAGCCTTTTGTATCTTTTTTTAAATTTATCTCTCGTTCATAAGTTTACAATTGGATGATTGAGGAGGCCATAAACCAAAAAAACAGGTGTTTGATTTTTGTTTTTATTTCCACACAGGATGAGCTGACCCAGGATGATGCCGGGACAAGTGGTATGGAGGAGGAGGACATGACCAGCGAGAGCCAGGAGGTGGCTGGGCCCAGCACGAGCCAGACTGACAGCCAGACTGTAAGAAGTCTACCTCCACCCCTGCCCTTACCCCCAAGAAGGCCCAGGAGGATGACCATAGTTGAGGAGGAATCACTCAACCTTATTCGGCAGGCGAGTGAGATTCTCCAAAGACCCCCCATTCCAGAAGAGGCCTATGCCACCTACTTGGCCAGCAGGTTGCTGGAAATGGAGAAGGGCCAACGGCACCTGTGCGAGTGCCTAATTTTTGAAGCTATTAAGGGGGGTTTGAGGGGTCAATTAAGAGAATCCACCCGCCTGACACATGAAGGCCCGACAGCAACTTCTCCTCCTCCTCCTCCTCGTCTTCCTTCTTCTTCTCCTCCTCCTCCTCCTCCTCCTCCTCCTCCTACCACAAGTCAGCCTCCAAGGAAGCGTGCAGGGAAGACTGCAGGGAAGAGTGCAGGGCAGCGTGGTGGGAAGAGTCGGAAGTGATTGCCTGGCTTCAGTCTGGTCTCACAGAAGACACAGGCTGTTGTAGTGCCACAGCTTGGGGACATAGATGCCATCTGCTGCTGTTCCTGGTCTGTGTGATTCCTGGTCAATCTTCTTGTGCTCCCTATATTGGATCAAATATGCCCAAGCTTAATTTTTGGCTTCACAAACTTGATGTCTGCCGTTGGGGCAAAAAGTCTTCTCAAAATCTCAAAGTGGCTCCAGTGTTGCCTTCCTATTTTGTTTTGCCTTGTTTGTTTAAACCACAATAAATGGTAATTTGATTTCAAGAAAATAATGATATACGTGCTTGTTATTCAAAAACATAGTTTATTTAGGAGTAGGCAGGTACATGTCTAAATTATATGGAGGGCATTTCCAAAACGCACATTCATTTGACAATACAAGTGTAAAGTGCAACTTCAATGGAACTGCAAGTGCAGTCGCTGGAAAGGTGAGGGTTAAGATCTGAATTAAGGGCAAGCTCTGCTGACTCCACAATTGTATCATGTGTAATAACAAATCCTTTTGATAACCAACAAATAATAAAATATATCTAAATAGAGATATATGTATATATATATATATATATATATACATATATATATATATATATCTATATATATAAATATATATATATGTATATATAGATATATATATTTTGTTTACTATTGAGATATATAGATATATTTTTAATTTGGTGATTTGGATATATATCTATATCTATATCTATATCTATATATATATATATATATATATATATAGAGATATAGATATATATATACAAATATATAACTTCACTAAAGAATGCTGAAGAAAAAACGTTCGGGAGTACTCTGCGTGAATATACAAGCAGCAAGGCAAAATCATTCTTCAAGTACGATAACATACAAATTCCGCTGTCAGAAAATACCAAAAAAAGATCAGCAGCGTGACGATTGTGCTAGCTTCAAAACGAAGGCTAGTTTTACCAGACCGAGCGAGTCCGTGACATACTTGCTACTGAGCATGCGTCCTTTTTGGTACGCCGGACCATACTACACACGGCGGGATTGTCCGCCGGACTGCCAAGTCCAGCGGATAATTTTAAAACAAAACTTAAAACTTTAGTCCGCCGTACTTTGGCCAAAAAAAGTCCGCCGGCGCCCACACACGAGGGGATTATCCGCTCGACTTCGGTCCAGCGGATAATCCCGCGGGATAGTCCCTTCGTGTGTACGCGGCATAAGGGAGACATTTTGACCAACACTGTAGGCGGACATTCTTCCCGCTGACCATCAATGGAAGGGGGACATTCTTCCTGATGACCACCAATAGAAGGGGGACATTCTTCCTGCTGACCATCAATGGAAGGGAAAAGTCTTCCCAATGACCACCAATGGAAGAAGACCTTGCCACCAATGTAAGGGATACATTTGTTCTGCTGGCCACCAATGCGCTTGCCTTTGCGCGTGAGTACGGGGGGACAGGGGCGCTTTAAAAAAAAATGTAATTTATTTATTGACTTTTATACCCTATCTCTTTATTTATTTCAATTATTTTTTGATCATCTTTATTGCTATCACAAGGGATGGACATGAACAACATCCCTTGTGTTAGCATGGGCAGTGACAGGTACTCTTTTTTTTTTTTTTTAAACAGAACATTTTTATTGAACAAAGCAAGAAATACAAAACATCATCGTAGTGACATTCTTTTAAAATTGCATGACAATATACTTTACAAAGAGATTTCCAGGGTAAATGCCAGCCCCGGGCTATACATCATACAAAATAAAACATTTACCAATGTATCTAGAAAATAGAGGTAAATCTATCAGACAAGACTACACTACTCATAATGTATCACCTATAGCAGATGACTGAGGGATTTAGGGATAGGAGATGAGTGGGAGGTAAAAAAAACGTGAAAGGGGGGAATAGAAAGGGAGGTGAACAAAGGGAAGGGGGGGAGGGTGAAGCACTGGGGATGAAGTGATCAGTCAAATACAGTCAAAGTCAGTTGCATCCTGTGCAGGAGTGAGACTCAGCCACAAGCATCAATCCAATGTGACCAAATTTTATCGAATTTCTACAGACATTGTCTACTCTCCCATGTAATTCTGTATAGCGGAAAAACTAAATTGACAGATTGAATCCATGAAGATTTCCCTTGTTGCATAAAATAAGGTAAAAGTGAGACCAAGCTTGGTATACTTGTCCCCAACTATATCTTCTAGGTGACTCAACAATAAGACCAAAGGATCCAAGTTTACAACCGTGTCACATGTACCACTCAAAGTTTCGGCTACTGCCTCTCAATATGTGCCAAGTTTATGGCAGGGCCAGACCATATGCCAAAAAGTGCCAGGCTCGAGAGCAACTGGTGCATAACGGGTCAAGTTGGGGGTAGATGCTAGCCAGTCTCTGTGGGGTATAGTATGCCCTATGGAGAAGACAGGTACGCTTTACTAAGAGATTTGGGACCTCAGATCACTCCTCTGCTCTTAAAGCATCAGATTGTCCAAACAAGAGTATAGTAGACATCCCAGGTATGATAAAGTTAGAAACACGAAGTTATAAATTATAATATAATAAATAATTATAAATAATTATAAAAAATAATAATAATATAATAATAATAATACATTTAATTCAATAATGTAATCAAACCAAAAACACTGAAATTTGTCCAAACTAGGGTGTAATATTACTAGTCACTATACTAGACACTGCATATTGGTTTAGTAAACATCCCAGGTATGAAACATTTTGAAACATGGGACTGCACAAAGTCCGAAGTCACAATCAGGACAATGGAACCTGGTTTCCTTTCTGATTTTCTTTCCACTGTTATCTCGCTTCGAACAAGAACCATGCACGTCCTTGTAGGTGCTGATTTTTTCTCGGTTGGTGGGATGTAGTCCATGAAGTGACAATCAGTCAGGCTTTCTGGGTTGACAATGCTCACAGCTCTATTCACAGCCATTAATGGTGCTTGGTGGTTCACAAGATACGTTCTGCACCTTTCCAAATTAAGTCAGTATGAATCACAGGCTTGTCACTCTTTTTTTTAAACAGGATATAGACATTCCACAAGCATTGCTCAAGATTCAAGAAGATGCCTGAAGATTTTCTCGTAGTACTTCTTTTGCTGTTTCCTCATTGCTGGGTAGAATGTCATTGCTTGGTCGGCTCTGTCGACACCTCCCATGGTGTTATTGTAGTCTATCACTACTTTTGGCTTCATGATTTCTTTCCCACCTTTCGTGCATACCATAACAGTGGAGGTATTATGAACTGTACTTATTAGGCACCAATCTTTCTTGTCATGCCATCGCAGTGCCATCATTTTGCCTTTCTGCCAGGCAACCATGTCTCCAGTCTTCAGCTTCATATTGCCAAACATTGCCGGCATGTTGCGCCGGTTAGCCCTAACGGTTCCATAGGCATCTGTTTTGTTTTGCAGAAGAAACTCATAAAGTTCATCAGACGTATAAAAGTTGTTGGTTGTTACGCAATAGCCCTGATTTATCAATGCCTCAACGAGTGAAAGAACGGAACACGGTGCCATTCCATAGTTGCTGTATTCTGGATTGAATTTTGTTCCTTTTCCAGTGTATATGACTGAATTCCAAATGTTGCCAGTTGACGATTTGCATAGTATGTAGGATTTTACGCCAAATCGTGCTCTCTTTGATGCAATGAATGTAACTAGTAGAATATTACCTTGTCCCAACCACTAGGCTGAAATGTACAGTATGCACATACTTTTATGCACACATATGAATAAATTATGCCAGTACACAGGTTTAAATGCAGGTTTGGAGTTTTTTTATACTGTTTTTTTTGCGTCTGAACACTGCTCTGAAATGTGTCTTTAAATGGCACAATGTGCATTTGCCTTAAAGTGGTTGAAAACAAAGCATATCCCTCTATAGTGTGTACTTGGCTCAATTAAGAGCACTAAGTGTAATTTCTGTCTGCTACTTTGTTCCTCTGCTATCAGCATGAATAATTTCTGACAAGTTTTCCTGACACCAAGACTAAGGTGACATGGGGGGAGCTCCAGCGCACAGCACATGATTGACAGCCTCAGCTCTGTTCCTGTAAGCTGTGTTAAGTGGGCATGTCCCTTCCCTCCAATCAGCTCTCAGAGCTCTTCTGACTGAGCTCTGCAGTGTGTAATTCCAGCTCCCCGTCCCGTGTTTTCTGACAGATCAGACAATGTTTAAAAATTCTGGTTTCTGGATGTAAAGATGAAAATACTGCAGATAAACAGGTACAATTTATGTAGGTAGATTTGTTTAACCACTTCAGCCCCGGAAGATTTGGCTGCTCAATGACCAGGCCATTTTTTGCGATATGGCACTGCGTTGCTTTAACTGACAACTGCGCGGTCGTGCGACGTGGCTCCCAAACAAAATTGACGTCCTTTTTTTCCACAAATAGAGCTTTCTTTGGTGGTATTTGATCATCTCTGCGTTTTTTTTTTTTTTTTTTTTGCGCTATAAACAAAAAAAGAGTGACAATTTTGAAAAAAAAACACAATATTTTGTACTTTTTGCTAAAATAAATAACCCTTTTTTTGTAGGAGAGAAATGTCAGAATTGGCCTGGATGCGAAGTGGTTAAAAAGCTATTTTTTTCCTAAGTTTAGGCCGATATGTATTCATCTACATCTACATATTTTTGGTAATAAAAATTGCAATAAGCGTATATTGATTGGTTTGCGCAAAAGTTATAGCGTCTACAAAATAGGGAAAGATTTATGGCATTTTTATTGTTATTTTTTTTTTTTACTAGTAATGGTGGTGATCAGCAATATTTATTGGGACTGCAACATTGTGGGGGACGGATCGGACACTTTTGACACATTTTTAGGACCATTGGCATTTATACAGCGATCAGTGCTATAAAAGTGCACTGATTAGTGTGTAAATGACACTGGCAGTGAAAGGGTTAACACTAGGGAGCGATAAAGTGGTTAACTGTGTAGTGATTCTAACTGTGGGGGGATGGGACTGCCTGGGTGAGGAGAGCGATCGTTGTTCATACTTAATATGAACAACAGATCGCTCTCCTCACCTCTGACAGCACAGAGATCTGTCTGTTTACATTAACAGATCTCCGTTCTGCCTCTGTGTGGAGCGATCGCGAGTGCCCAGAGGTCATCGGGACCGCCTGGCACGTGCATCGGCTCTGGCGTCGTCCCGCAGGCGCCCAAGCGCGACTCCGGCAGAGTGCGCACACCCCCTAGTGGTCAAAAGGTGAGCCGACGTATAGCTATGACGGTTCGCCCAGGGGAGCCAACCTGCCGCAGAATAACTGCAGAGGCTGGTCGGGAAGGGGTTAATCTCTGTGTATCACCTGAGACCTGTCACTTCCCTGGGTAAGGGTAAGCCCCCGTACACACGGTCGGAAATTCCGACCACAAAATCCGTCAGATTTTTTCCGACGGATTTTGTCCGACATTGGTGTTGCATACACACGGTCGGACAAAGTTGTCGGAAAATACGATCATTCTGAACGTGGCGACGTTCGTTGCGTACGACGGAACTACGTAGAGGCTAGTAGCCAATAGCTTTGGTCTCGTAATTTGATCTGAGCATGCGTGGCACTTTGCCCCTTCGGAATTCTCTACACACGATCGGAAAAAGTCAGATCGGATTTTGTTGTCGGAAAATTTGAGAGCAGGATCTCAAATTTTTTCCGTTTGGGAATTCCGATGGAAAAAGTCAGATGGAGCCCACACATGGGCGGATTTTCCGACAACATGGTCCGATGGGACATTTTCCGTCTGAATTTCCGACCGTGTGTACGGGGCATAAGGGTTTACAACCATTTTAACCTTAAAGAAGTTTAAAGATAAGAAAAAGAAAGTAAGAAAGTCCAGGCAATTTTTTTTTTCCATGCAGTGGGGCTGTGCCTGCATTGCATGGGTTAGCTTCTTGTTTTTGTCTAGGGGATTAAAGATTGGAGATATACTTACCTAATCTGCCAATCCTCCAAGCGCAAGACCGGTCCCCGCCGATCCTGCCCACCCTAACGCTTGCAGGCTTGTGAATGGACTGTTCCTGATGTCATTATGCATAGACAGGCTCTGAATGTTAGGACGGCAGGAACAGTCCACTGCTGGATGTGGGGGAGCACTGTGTTTTAAGGAGGATTGCATAAGTATATCTTTTCCTTGTGCCCCTGGACAAAACAAGCAGTTAACCCATGTAATGTGGGCACAGCCCCAATGCATGGAGTAATATAAATGTATCTGAAGTTCTTTAACCTACTGTTTGCATATGCCATACACTAAAGCTGCTTTCAATGGTGCAAAAAAAAAGAGACCATACGCCTTTTAAAGCAGCGTGTTTTGCGCCCGCATGCATTTAGCATAAGAGTAGGAAGGTGACCAAGCTCTATTGCTAAATATTAAATAAAGAAAAGGTAGGTCCCCAATTATTTATGCAATGTGACAGAAGTTCCATCACACAACTGTCTGAGCCAAAGTTACAAATCCTTTTTTTTTTGTTTTGTTTTGATTTCAGAATTAAACTTTCTTATTTCTTTACTTAATTTTGTATTTTGACTTTCATTACAAAAATATCACCTTTCAATGTTACACTGCAACTTGTTAGAATATAAAAATAAAATTTGATAGCATTTATCTGGGGAATAAGAAATGCCTAATAATCTATTGTGTCGAAGAGAATAACAGAAACTTTCAACAAACTGACGTGTTCTTAAAGCTTTAATGAGCTGTATGTCTATCTGTGCAATGTTCTGGAATGTCAGGAGTTTATGAGTTGTAATTATTGAAAAAAATTAAAATTCTCTTAATTTCCATTTCAGTTAATTGGCTTTGCCAACCATTTCACACATTCACACATTTTGTTGGAAAAAAGTGCCGTGATTGTTTTTTTAATTCTTTGGATGTTATTATTATACTCACTCACAGTGTGTCAGGGCTGGGCTCAACCCTTCCTTCTCAAAGCTGGTCGCTCAGCTGTCGGCTAATTGCCAGCTCTTTTCTCTCCACAGTGACTCACCTGTTGATGATATCCCACTCGTCAGTACTGCCTACTTATGCCGTCCAGCCCCCATGATCTCTGCCTTCTCCTTGGTCACATCTCTAGAGACGCTCTCCTGTGTTCCTATTAAAGACTTGCTTGGCTGACATTCCTTCTGGCTCCAGATCCTGCTTGCTGTTCTACTACGCTCATTTCTGGCTCCCTGACGTTTTGACTTGTCTGACTATCCGTTCCGGTTCCTGAACGCTGGCTATATTTTGACTATGTTTACTCTGTTTGCCTTTTTATTATTATTATTAAACAAGTGTGATTTAACTGTACTTTTGTCTCAGTCTGATTCATGGTTTCTGACAGTAGGCGAAGGCCATGAATTCAGAAGATGCAGTCAATCCACTTGTTGGTAATATTTTTTCCAGATTGGATGAGCAGGATCACCGCATGGATCAGTTTGCCATGGCACACCTGGAATCTCCCACTGTGACTGCTCCAGTACAACCTGTGTTGCAGGATGTCCCTGCTGCTGCTCCAGGCTCTGTGCAGGCACCTATCTTGAGTATTACCTCTATATGAGGTATGTCTGGTTCTGCTCCACTTCCCCAGTGATTTGGGGGCAATCCATTCCAATGCAGAGGTTTTCTCAACCAGGTTGAGATGCTGTCCCAGGCGTTTCCCACGGACAGAAGCAAAGTAGGTTTCATGATATCTTTGCTTTCTGAGAGAGCCTTGGCCTCGGCAAACCCTCTATGGGAGATGCAAAAACCTGTTGTCTTGAGTTACCCAGAGTTTGTTTTTGACATTCCTGCACGCTCCACTTCTGCTGCCAAGTGTCCATCAAACAGAGTACGAGAAATGTTGCCAATTACGCCATTGAATTACGTACTCTGGCAGCAGATGTTGCTTTGAACAATGAGGCCCTCGTGGCTGCTTTTTCTCATGGTCTCTCGGATACCATCAAGGATGAGATAGCATCCCAAGATATACCCACTGAGCTGGAGAAGTTGATCACGTTTGCTATCCTCATTGACTCCAGACTCGGAGAAAGACTTCCTTTTAAGGAGCGCTTGCGGAAGCCTACTGTATATTTGTCTCTGAACTTTGCAGTCCCACCCTTGCCTCCTTCACCTCCCTGGCCTCCTGGTACCGAGTCGGTCTGTGAAGATGAACCAATGCACTCGGGCTTCATGCGTCTCTTTGCGGATGAGAGAACCCTTAGGAGGAGGGAAAGATTGTGCCTTTATTGTGGCCAGGCAGGTCACTTTTTGAAGTCTTGTCCTACCCGTCCAGGGAACGCCCGAACCTTGAGGTCCTGTCACAGACAGACCTTAGTTGGCATTGTTTCGTCCCCAGTTATCCAGAAGGATAAGCCCCTGGTTTTGGTTACTCTTTCTTGTCCCTGAGTCGTCCGTCGAGATACAGGCTCTAATCGACTCTGGGGCTGCAGGCCTGTTCATTGACGCTGCCTTTGTATTGAAGCACTCGATTCCACTTCAGCTGTGGGACACTCCACTTGCCATTGAGGGTCTTGATGGGAGATCTCTACAGCCTGCCCATGTGACTTATGAGACTATTCCGTTGTCCATGGCTAAAGGGGGTTTTCACCATGAGATGATTCAGTTCCAAGTTATTTCCTCACCTAAGTTTCCGCTGGTTATTGGTTATCCTTGGTTACAGAGGCACAACCCTTCTTTTGATTGGCTCTGTGCAGAGGTTCCCTCCTGGTCGCCACAATGCAGACATGCTTCCAGAAGGTAGCCAAGGTCCTGTGCACCTCTTCACTCTCCTCCCTGCCGGAGGAGTACCGTGATTTTAGCAATGTCTTTGACAAAGGTCAAGCCGGTAGTTTGCCTCCACACCAGTCGTATGATTACGCAATTGACCTTCAACCTTGTGCCATACCCCCTCATGGCCGGGTTTACCCTTTATCAGTCTTGGAGGATAGGGCCATGGAGGAGTATGATGCAGAAGCACTTTCTCAAGGTTTCATCCGCAAATCCTCATCTCCTGCTGGTGCTGTTTTTTTCTTTGTGAAGAAGAGGAGTGGTGAACTGAGACCTTGTATTGATTATAGGGGTCTCAATTGTTTCGTGATTAAGAATGCCTATCCGATTCCATCGATTACGGAGTTATTTAACCGCCTCAAGAGAGCAACGGTTTTTACAAAGCTTGATTTGAGAGATGCATACAATCTCGTGAGGATTAAGGAGGGCGACAAGTGGAAAATTGCTTTTAATTCCAGAACAGGCCATTATGAGTACCTCATAATGCCTTTTGGCCTTTGTGACGCCCTGGCAGTTTTCCAGGAATTTATTAACGATGTCCTCCGATATTTGTTGCAGTTATGTGTGGTGGTTTATCTTGATGATATCCTCATATTTTCCAAGTCCCTGGAGAGCCACCACATTGTGTGCTTCAGAAACTAAGAGAGAACAATCTCTATTGTAAATTGGAGAAGTGTGAATTCCATCGTGAACAAGTTAAATTTCTGGGTTATGTCATTTCCACTGCTGGTTTTTCGATGGACCCAGAGAAACTTTCAGCAGTCCTACAGTGGCCCGACCCATGGGTTTACATCCTCTGCAGCATTTTCTTGGCTTTGACAACTAGTATCGGAAGTTTATTAGTAACTACTTGTCTCTGGTCAAGCCCCTGACTGATATGACCAGAAAGGACGGTAACCCAGAGAGTAAGTCTCCGGAGTCCATTAAGGCCTTTGAGAGTCTCAAGGTTGCCTTTGTTTCTGCTCCTATGTTGGCACATCCTGATCCTACGTTACCTTTTTATCCTTGAGGTTGATGCTTCTGAGACTGGAGTTGGCGCCCTTCTGTCTCAATGTCCTACCTCTGAGAGCGTTATGCATCCGTGTGGCTACTTTTCCAAGAAATTGTCACCTGTGGAGTGCAATTACAAGATTGGTGAAAGAGAGCTGTTGGCGATCATTTTAGCCCTGAAAGAATGGAGAAATGTTGCCAATTACGCCATTGAATTACGTACTCTGGCAGCAGATGTTGCTTTGAATAATGAGGCCCTCGTGGCTGCTTTTTCTCATGGTCTCTCGGATACCATCAAGGATGAGATAGCATCCCAAGATATACCCACTGAGCTGGAGAAGTTGATCACGTTTGCCATCCTCATTGACTCCAGACTCGGAGAAAGACTTCCTTTTAAGGAGCGCTTGCGGAAGCCTACTGTATATTTGTCTCTGAACTTTGCAGTCCCACCCTTGCCTCCTTCACCTCCCTGGCCTCCTGGTACCGAGTCGGTCTGTGAAGATGAACCAATGCACTCGGGCTTCATGCGTCTCTTTGCGGATGAGAGAACCCTTAGGAGGAGGGAAAGATTGTGCCTTTATTGTGGCCAGGCAGGTCACTTTTTGAAGTCTTGTCCTACCCGTCCAGGGAACGCCCGAACCTTGAGGTCCTGTCACAGACAGACCTTAGTTGGCATTGTTTCGTCCCCAGTTATCCAGAAGGATAAGCCCCTGGTTTTGGTTACTCTTTCTTGTCCCTGAGTCGTCCGTCGAGATACAGGCTCTAATCGACTCTGGGGCTGCAGGCCTGTTCATTGACGCTGCCTTTGTATTGAAGCACTCGATTCCACTTCAGCTGTGGGACACTCCACTTGCCATTGAGGGTCTTGATGGGAGATCTCTACAGCCTGCCCATGTGACTTATGAGACTATTCCGTTGTCCATGGCTAAAGGGGGTTTTCACCATGAGATGATTCAGTTCCAAGTTATTTCCTCACCTAAGTTTCCGCTGGTTATTGGTTATCCTTGGTTACAGAGGCACAACCCTTCTTTTGATTGGCTCTGTGCAGAGGTTCCCTCCTGGTCGCCACAATGCAGACATGCTTCCAGAAGGTAGCCAAGGTCCTGTGCACCTCTTCACTCTCCTCCCTGCCGGAGGAGTACCGTGATTTTAGCAATGTCTTTGACAAAGGTCAAGCCGGTAGTTTGCCTCCACACCAGTCGTATGATTACGCAATTGACCTTCAACCTTGTGCCATACCCCCTCATGGCCGGGTTTACCCTTTATCAGTCTTGGAGGATAGGGCCATGGAGGAGTATGTTGCAGAAGCACTTTCTCAAGGTTTCATCCGCAAATCCTCATCTCCTGCTGGTGCTGGTTTTTTCTTTGTGAAGAAGAGGAGTGGTGAACTGAGACCTTGTATTGATTATAGGGGTCTCAATTGTTTCGTGATTAAGAATGCCTATCCGATTCCATCGATTACGGAGTTATTTAACCGCCTCAAGAGAGCAACGGTTTTCACAAAGCTTGATTTGAGAGATGCATACAATCTCGTGAGGATTAAGGAGGGCGACAAGTGGAAAATTGCTTTTAATTCCAGAACAGGCCATTATGAGTACCTCATAATGCCTTTTGGCCTTTGTGACGCCCTGGCAGTTTTCCAGGAATTTATTAACGATGTTCTCCGATATTTGTTGCAGTTATGTGTGGTGGTTTATCTTGATGATATCCTCATATTTTCCAAGTCCCTGGAGAGCCACCACATTGTGTGCTTCAGAAACTAAGAGAGAACAATCTCTATTGTAAATTGGAGAAGTGCGAATTCCATCGTGAACAAGTTAAATTTCTGGGTTATGTCATTTCCACTGCTGGTTTTTCGATGGACCCAGAGAAACTTTCAGCAGTCCTACAGTGGCCCGACCCATGGGTTTACATCCTCTGCAGCATTTTCTTGGCTTTGACAACTAGTATCGGAAGTTTATTAGTAACTACTTGTCTCTGGTCAAGCCCCTGACTGATATGACCAGAAAGGACGGTAACCCAGAGAGTAAGTCTCCGGAGTCCATTAAGGCCTTTGAGAGTCTCAAGGTTGCCTTTGTTTCTGCTCCTATGTTGGCACATCCTGATCCTACGTTACCTTTTTTATCCTTGAGGTTGATGCTTCTGAGACTGGAGTTGGCGCCCTTCTGTCTCAATGTCCTACCTCTGAGAGCGTTATGCATCCGTGTGGCTACTTTTCCAAGAAATTGTCACCTGTGGAGTGCAATTACAAGATTGGTGAAAGAGAGCTGTTGGCGATCATTTTAGCCCTGAAAGAATGGAGAAATGTTGCCAATTACGCCATTGAATTACGTACTCTGGCAGCAGATGTTGCTTTGAACAATGAGGCCCTCGTGGCTGCTTTTTCTCATGGTCTCTCGGATACCATCAAGGATGAGATAGCATCCCAAGATATACCCACTGAGCTGGAGAAGTTGATCACGTTTGCCATCCTCATTGACTCCAGACTCGGAGAAAGACTTCCTTTTAAGGAGCGCTTGCGGAAGCCTACTGTATATTTGTCTCTGAACTTTGCAGTCCCACCCTTAGCCTCCTTCACCTCCCTGGCCTCCTGGTACCGAGTCGGTCTGTGAAGATGAACCAATGCACTCGGGCTTCATGCGTCTCTTTGCGGATGAGAGAACCCTTAGGAGGAGGGAGAGATTGTGCCTTTATTGTGGCCAGGCAGGTCACTTTTTGAAGTCTTGTCCTACCCGTCCAGGGAACGCCCGAACCTTGAGGTCCTGTCACAGACAGACCTTAGTTGGCGTTGTTTCGTCCCCAGTTATCCAGAAGGATAAGCCCCTGGTTTTGGTTACCCTTTCTTGGGCTGAGTCGTCCGTCGAGATACAGGCTCTAATCGACTCTGGGGCTGCAGGCCTGTTCATTGATGCTGCCTTTGTATTGAAGCACTCGATTCCACTTCAGCTGTGGGACACTCCACTTGCCATTGAGGGTCTTGATGGGAGATCTCTACAGCCTGCCCATGTGACTCATGAGACTATTCCGTTGTCCATGGCTAAAGGGGGTTTTCACCATGAGATGATTCAGTTCCAAGTTATTTCCTCACCTAAGTTTCCGCTGGTTATTGGTTATCATTGGTTACAGAGGCACAACCCCTCTTTTGATTGGCTCTGTGCTAAGGTTCTCTCCTGGTCACCACAATGCAGTAAGACATGCTTCCAGAAGGTAGCCAAGGTCCTGTGCACCTCTTCACTCTCCTCCCTGCCGGAGGAGTACCGCGATTTTAGCGATGTCTTTGACAAAGGTCAAGCCGGTAGTTTGCCTCCACACCGGTCGTATGATTGCGCAATTGACCTTCAACCTTGTGCCATACCCCCTCATGGCCGGGTTTACCCTTTGTCGGTCTTGGAGGATAAGGCCATGGAGGAGTATGTTGCAGACGCACTTTCTCGAGGTTTCATCCGCAAATCCTCATCTCCTGCTGGTGCTGGTTTTTTCTTTGTGAAGAAGAGGAGTGGTGAACTGAGACCTTGTATTGATTATAGGGGTCTCAATTGTTTCACGATTAAGAATGCCTATCCGATTCCATTGATTACGGAGTTATTTGACCGCCTCAAGGGAGCAACGGTTTTCACAAAGCTTGATTTGAGAGGGGCATACAATCTCGTGAGGATTAAGGAGGGCGACGAGTGGAAAACTGCGTTTAATTCCAGAACAGGCCATTATGAGTACCTCATAATGCCTTTTGGCCTTTGTAACGCCCTGGCAGTTTTCCAGGAATTTATTAACGATGTCCGATATTTGTTGCAGTTATGTGTGGTGGTTTATCTCGACAATATCCTCATATTTTCCAAGTCCCTGGAGAGCCACCACACAGATTGTGTGCTTCAGAAACTAAGAGAGAACAATCTCTATTGTAAATTGGAGAAGTGCGAATTCCATCGTGAACAGGTTAAATTTCTGGGTTATGTCATTTCCACTGCTGGTTTTTCGATGGACCCAGAGAAACTTTCAGCAGTCCTACAGTGGCCCGACCCGTGGGTTTACATCCTCTGCAGCATTTTCTTGGCTTTGCCAACTAGTATCGGAAGTTTATTAGTAACTTCTCGTCTCTGGTCAAGCCCCTGACTGATATGACCAGAAAGGACGGTAACCCAGAGAGTTGGTCTCCGGAGTCCATTAAGGCCTTTGAGAGTCTCAAGGCTGCCTTTGTTTCTGCTCCTATGTTGGCACATCCTGATCCTACGTTACCTTTTTATCCTTGAGGTTGATGCTTCTGAGACTGGAGTTGGCGCCCTTCTGTCTCAACGTCCTACCTCTGAGAGCGCTATGCATCCTTGTGGCTACTTTTCCAAGAAATTGTCACCTGTGGAGTGTAATTACAAGATTGGTGACAGAGAGCTGTTGGCGATCATTATAGCCCTGAAAGAATGGAGACATCTCCTTGAAGGTACCGATTCTCATTCTTACTGACCATAATAATCTCACATTCTTGTCTGAGGCTAAACGCCTCTCTCCCAGAAGGGCGTGATGGGCTCTTTTCTTGTCTAGTTTCAATTAGATTGTCTCATTCTTACCCGGTACTAAGAATGTAAGGGCTGACGCTTTGTCACGACAATTTTCCTCCACTTCCAAGATGGAGTCGGTTCCGGTTCCTGTGATTCCTCCTGATCGTATTCTTGCTACGGTTCGCACTAGTCTCACTTCTCTGCCAAAATTCTTGCCGCTCAGGTCCATGCTCCTCCTGAGAAACCTTGTGACTGCTGCTTTGTCCCAGAGAGTCTCCGTACTGCCATGCTCCAGACTTACCATTCTCCCAAGGCTGCTGGCCACCCTGGGAAGAATCAACTCTTTTGGGCCATTTCCCAACAATTCAGTTTGTGTCCCGGTTTTGGCAAGCCTTTTGTGCACAGTTGGGAATTCAGCTTGCTTTCTCCTCTGCGTATCACCCGCAGTCTAATGGGGCCACAAAACGAGCCAATCAGTCCTTGGAGCAATTCCTACTTTGCTATATTTCCGACCATCATAACAACTGGTCAGACCTCCTACTGTGGGCGGAGTTTGCTCACAATAGTGCCTTGAATTCTGCTTCCCGATTGTCCCTGTTTATGGCGAACTATGATTTCCAACCTTCCATGTTGCCTGACTCGTTTGTTCCACAGAGTATTCCTGCGTTAGAGGAGCATCTCTGTGGTCTTCGTTCCACTTTGGCACAAGTCCAGGAGGCTTTGCGACATGCTAATGATAGGTACAGACTCCATGCTGACTGCAGATGCCTGCCTGCGTCTTCCTACCAGGTTGGGGACAGGGTCTGGCTGTTATCTCGCAACCTCCAACTTTGTTTTCCCTCGGTTTATTGGGCATTTCCGTATTCTTTGCAGGATTAACCCAGTGGCTTACGCATTAGACCATCCTTCTAATATGCGTATCTCGAATGTATTTAATGTCTTCTTATTAAAACCTTTGGTCTGCAACCGCTTTACCACCTCAGTGCCTCGTCCTCACCCTGTACAGTTTGAGAACCATGAGGAGTATGAAGTACAGTCCATTGTTGACTCCCATAGGTTCCGTGGGCGCATACAGTACCTGGTGCATTGGAAAGGGTACGGTCCGGAGGAACGCTCTTGGGTCTCATCCTTTGATGTACATGCCCCTGTCCTCCTCCGTGATTTCCATAGACATTTTCCCCTCAAGCCTGGTGGTCCTCCAAGGGGGAGGGGTCATTGTCGAGGGGGTACTGTCAGGGCTGGGCTCAGCCCTTCCTTCTCTGAGCTGGCCGCTCAGCTGTGGCTAATTGCCAGCTCCTATCTCTCCACAGTGACTCACCTGTTGATGATATCCTGCTCGTCAGTCCTGCCTACTTAAGCCGTCCAGCCCAGATGATCTCTGCCTTCACCTTGGTCACATCTCTAGAGACGCTCTCCTGTGTTCCTGTTAAAGACTTGCTTGGCTGACATTCCTTCTGGCTCCAGATCCTGCTTGTTGTTCTACTACGTTTATCTCTGACGTTTTGGCTTGTCTGACTATCCGTTCCGGTTCCTGAACTCTGGCTTGTTTGACTATCCGTTCCGGTTCCTGTACTCTGGCTATGTTTTGACTACGTTTACTCTGTTTACCTTTTTATTATTATTTTATTATTATTATTTTAATGTACTTCTGTCTCAGTCTGAATGGTTTCTGACAAGTGTGATTTTAACTGTACTTCTGTCTGTCTGTGTCAGCAGAGTCTGATTCATGGTTTCTGACAGGTATCTGCACCCCCTCCCCCTGAAAGGTGCCAAATGTGACACGGAGGGGGGGGAGGGTTCCGAGCGGAAGTTCCACTTTAGGGTGGAATACCGCTTTAACTGTACAATTGTTATGCCCCTGTTATTTTAAAATATAACCTATTTGGAAAGTGTTCCAAAAATACACTTACACTGTTGAGAAAAAAATTATTCCTTCTGGGTAAACTATGTACATTTTAGAGATTTTAACAAACTTTGTTGCAGATTCCTACCTTTATTTCTTTAAATGATATACTTTTTGCATTTCACAATTGACATTTTTGACAATCGTTTTTTACATTTTTTGAAAGGGGATGCCCAAAATCTGACTTGCCAATCACACAAGCAGGAAAGTTTAGATCTGGGGGGGTGTTCCGTAAACCATCTGTGTACACAACGCCTCCAGGTTGTCATATTGCATTGAAAAAAACTATCCTCTATAAAAAATAAAAAATATTAAGGGGCACTCAACAATGGCTGGAAATTCCAGGAGCCATGACATCACCCATAAGCTCCCGTGGCCAAACAGTTTTCGGGGGGTCCCTCCTCTCCACTGCAGCAGGGTTGCCAGAGCTGCAGGATCATGTGACTAGACTAGAGCAGATTAAAAATAAGTAAGTACACACTTCTTTTTTAAGCAGGATAGGTAGGGTTAGATCGGAAGGAACATTTTTAAGAATACAGTAATACTTCAGATTGTGAGTAATGCAGTTAAAAAACATTTCGCAATACGAGCTATTATTTTAAAAAAATCCTGAACTGGTTTGAGAGCATTGTCTCACAAAACAAGCAGGATTCATGCCTCGGCGGTGTGCAGTACCGCATTTGGCAAGAGGTGCGGGGGTGCCGGTGACATTCGGAGACGCTCGGATGCACTCAAATGCACTCTGAGCCACTCGGAAAAACTTTCTTTAAAATACGAGTGCTTTGACAAGCCTTCTTCTGGAACTAATTATGCTCGTAATCCAAGGTTCCACTGTAGTTTAGATTTAGGCTTTTCTTCCACTTTACATTGGTCTTTAAAGTGTTAAAGTGTATATGACATTCTGTGATCTGTTTGAATATGATTTGACAAAGACATTTCATTAAAACATACCCACATGCATATAAACAATATATTTTAATATAGGTATAGATATGCAGACCCAATTGTTTGGCAAAATGTTGCAACTTTTATTCAAAGTTTTTGAAAAACACTTTTTAGTTTTTTTTGACAACATATTTAAAGCCCACGGGACCTTTTGAGTCTCAAACACAGGTAAAATATACAAAAATGTATTTGCATTTATTTGAAAACAGCAAGTCATACATGTATAGAAAAGATAGAAGTACATTCTAAATACTGTACAGTTCAATTACTGAAACTTTTGCATAGAACCTATATGGTCTGTATTGATATCCGCCATCAGCCAGTAAAATCTGTGCTGGTATTCTCAACGTGTTTCGCAAGTTCAAAACCTTGCTTCCTCAGGAGAAGCACAGAGAATATCTGGAGACAAAGGATACGAATAAGTACCAATAATTATATATATATATATACATCACCATACATCACACTTCACATATTTGACTTAGCCTGGGTTCAGACCAGTGCGGTGCAAATTGAATGCCCGGCGTGACTGCGCACTGAAACGTCGGCTGTTCTGCGGTATGTCCGCGTTTTAGGTGCGAATCAGCTGCTAACATAAATTCGCAACTCATTGTTCTACTGAGGGGGAATCCATGCCGTTTTCTTTTTTTTTAATTTGACGTGGACTTCCCCCTCAGAAGTAGTACAATGACTTGCGAATTTTTGTTCACAACGCAAGTCAGGTGCGAATCAGATGCGTGCCCATAGAAGATAATGGGCTTGAATTCTCAACTGATCCGCACCGCACTGCCCAAAAGTCGGACGCGGTTTTTCTGCAATGCGCAGTGCGCATGCACCAGAGATATGTGAACATGCCTCATTGAAAACAATGTATTTTGAAATGTCCTGCGAATTCGCAGTGTTTTAGGCCGCTGCGAATTCGCATAGGTGTGAACCCAGGCTTACAGTTTTGAGAGCTATGTCTATGTATATCTAAACGATATGTGCAATTCAAAAGAAGTGAATAATAGATGAGTGTATTGCACATATTGTTTAGTTATGAACATATATATATATATATATATATATATATATATATATATATATATATATATATATACACATATACATATGTTCACTAGTTGATTAGGTGAATTTTTATTGATCTTTTATGATTTGGTTCTCTCTTTTTGGACCTGACACTCACGCCTGGGGGCTCACCCTGGGAGTGCTTGGCTTCCTCTCCCTCTCCCCGCATATCCACAACTCCTGGTTAGAAAACAATGGACCAGTGGGCTGTTTCATCCTGGCCTCTCCTTTTTGTACATACTTGGAAAATATTTGATTTTAATAATCTGCTTGCCATATTATTATATCAAGGTGGAATTTGGCCGCAACTCTCACAACTGTAAGTCAAATATGTAAAGTGTGATGTATGCTGGGGCTTGGAGGTTTCTTCGTTTTTTTTTTTTTTTTTGTTGTATATATTATTGGTACTTATGTGTATCCTTTGTCTCGAGATATTCTCTATGCTTCTCCTAAAGAAGGGAGGTTTTGACCTTGCAAAACACGTTGAGAATACTAGCACAGATTTTTCAGGCTGATGGCGGATATCAATACCTACCATATAGGTTCTATGCAAAAGTTTCAGTAATTGAACTGTACAGTAATTAGAATGTACTTCTATCTTTGCTATACACGTATGACTTGCTGTTTTTAAATGGATGTAAATACATTTTTATTTATTTTACCTGAGGTGTGACTCCAAAGGTCCCGTGGGCTTTAAATAAGTTGATGTTCAATACTTTTTGGGACTGAGACACTACCTCTCATACCAGCTTCCTCTATTTGTTCTTAGTTTTTCTATTTTTTGCTGCCTATTTCTGTGAATAGCCACCTACAAAAAATGTCCTGCAAAGAAGTAAGAGTCTGAAAAGCTGAATCGCCTCTGCACTTTCTTACATCTAGGCTCCCTAGAGAAATAATTGCAAGATCAGAAAATGGGGGTCTTGGCCTACATCTAGTTAGAATGGAGAACTTGCTGCACTAAGGGTCTGCTTGAAATCAGTGTTGCTGTAATGAAATACACAAAGGACCCCTAGTGTACAATATGCATATTGTTACAGTTGTGAAGGTGATAGAAATGCCTTTTGTCCATTGGCTTACGCTGCTGGAGAAATAAGCGGTTGTCTGAAGTATTGCGCCTGCTGAGGGCATAATCGTGGTCCTGGTTGTGTGAGCTCAAGGGGCAAGCAGCCCTTGAGAAGCATAAGGAGACACACATCAGTGTTGTGGCAAATTACAAGAGAGGCTGGACAAAACCATTAAGCATAGTAAGCGCATGCCTAAGGCCCCAAATGAAGGGGGTCCACTGAGTTTTTTCCCCCTAAATATCAAGCCTTTAACCTGTTTACTGCCAGATATTTTTTTATGTCACATGCATACCTCCCAACTTTTTGAGATGGGAAAGAAGGACACCTATTAGCAAAAGTATGTAGGTGTAGAACACACCCTGCCATGAACTAGACATGTGCAATTTGTTTTGTTTTTTTTCGTTTTTAATTTTTTTTTTTCGTTTTTTTCGTTCGTTCGTTTTTCGTACGAATGAACGAATCGCTCAAATCGAACGAATCCGAATAACGAATCGTTCGAATCCGAAAAACAACGAAAATCCGAAAAACCAAATTAGAAATAACGAATGTACGAATGAAGAAAATCCGAAAAACGAAAAAAGGAACAACGAAAATGAACGAAAAAATTCGTACATTCGTAAGTTTTTTTTTTGTTGAATTGGTAATTTTACGTGTCCCTTACAATGGTGCTGCTTAACGTGCTTCGAATAGATTGAACGGAAAAATTCGTACATTCGTAACTTTTTTTTTCGATTCGTAACTTTTTTTTCGATTCGTAACTTTTTTTTTTTGTTGAATTGGTAATTTTCCATGTCCCTTACAATGGTGCTGCTTAACGTGCTTCGAATAGATTGAACGAAAAAATTCGTATATTCGTAACTTTTTTTTTTCGATTCGTAACTTTTTTTTTTGATTCGTAACTTTTTTTTTTCGATTCGTAAATTATTAAAATGTAATAATAGCATACACATTACATAAAATTATGAATTATGCTCCGATTACGAATCTACGAATGTTACGAATGTACGAATAAATACGAATGCGTCCGAATTTCGAATAAACGAAAATTAAACTAACGAAAAAAATGAATCAACGAAAAAAAAATAACTCTTACGAATGTACGAATCGTTACGAATACGAACACCGACGACTTACGAATGTACGAATCGTTACGAATCCGAACACCGACGACTTACGAATGTACGAATCGTTACGAATCAACGGAAACAAAAAAAACGAAACGAAAATAAACACATTTTTTTGTTGTGCACATGTCTACCATGAACCCCTAAAGGAGAATTATACGAAAAAATTATTGGTTAAACCCACAAATGTTTTTTTTGTTTTTTTTACCACTACAATTTTTTTACACTGGCTTTTAAAAACAGAGCTTTTTTTCAGTGGGAACGCGGGGGATAGCATTGACTGTATGTAACAAGGCTTACCTATAGGTAGTGTAAATACAGTATATCCTAAACATGCCCTGTTTAGGAGATATTTACATTACATGCAGCCAGTGACATCACTGGCGCATTCGCTCTGAAGGAACGGCCACCCGTGCCATTCCTTTAGAGCCCCCGTGTGGGGGTGACGTAGTCGCACCTCTGGACAGTCACAGAGCTGGAGTCAGCGAAACCTGAAGCAAGACGGGTGAAGATGGGAGCCTCTGCAGCGCTGACTTCTGGGAGCGGGAGGGCTTCATTTTAAGGTAGGTTTAACATAATGTGTATGCAGACATCTCAAGACTTCCGCGAGCCAGACTCCCGGATACCTGCGAGTGCAGAGTGATCTCCCGGCTGGATCTGTCACTCAGCCACAGACAGACAGCCCAAGCGACCGAATGGAAGACGACAGGGGAATTTTTTTTTTCTTTTAATTGCTACAGCCTGCAGATCACAGTCTTCTTTCTGCCTCTGCCCACCCCCTTCCTTCCCTGCTGAATCGGTCAGACCGACCCCAAAAAAAGTACCCATGCAGCAGCCTGGGGACAGCAGTATGGGTTCCCCCCTCCCCCCCCTCTGCTTCAGCCCACTCCCTTCCTTCTGGGGAATTTTCTGACAAGGATGACTCACAGGCCCCATTGCAGCCGGACCCCAGGACCAGCAGCCCAGCTCCAGCAGCCAGACCCCTGGCCCCAGCAGCCAGACTCCAGGACCAGCAGCCCAGCTCCAGCAGCCAGACTCCAGCCCCAGCAGCAAGACTCCAGGACCAACAGCCCAGCTCTAGTAGCCAGACCCTTGGCCCCAGCAGCCAGACCCTTGGCCAGAGCAGCCAGACCCTTGGCCCCAGCAGCCAGACCCCTAGCCCCAGCAGCAAGATTCCAGGACCAGCAGCAAGACTCCAGGACCAACAGCCCAGCTCTAGTAGCCAGACCCTTGGTCCCAGCAGCCAGACCCCTGGCCCCAGCAGCCAGATTCCAGGACCAGCAGCCCAGCTGCAGCAGCCAGACCCTTGGCCCCAGCAGCCAGACCCCAGGACCAGCAGCCCAGCTCCAACAGCCAGGCCCTAGCAGCCAGACTCCAGTGCTGTGAGATCAGGCTGCATTTCACTGGGCACTGGTATAGCTGCATTTAATTGGCACTGATCAGGCTGCATTTAATTGGCACTGGTAAGGCTGTATTTTATTGGGGTGAGGAGAAGGGGGTCGGCGTCGGCGAGAAGCGTCACCCCCCTGAAATGAATTTGAAACCTCCCTGAAATTTGTTTTTGCAGGTTGGGATGTCTGCTAGTATGCAATGCATACTAGCACATTATGCCTTTACCTTGCAGGTTCCCAAAAAAAAAAAGAAAAGGCCAGCGGTTTACAACCGCTTTAACGAAAATGTTTTTTAGTAGACTCAATGGACTACTCGATCCTTTTCTGACGTCACTTCTTTATGTTTCTATATGTTATGCCAAATTAGTTTTAAGGACTCAGTCAATGACTTTACAATTAGAATTTTTTTAAAGTTTTAAGTAAATATTAAAGCTAAGCTCCAGGCAGATATAAAAGTTACAGACCAACGCAGCTCTGTAATCATTAATACACCATTAAATTTATTTTTTAAATACAAGCATTGTGCATACCTGAATTTGACCTGGTATTAGCCTCTTGCAGTCCCTGTACAGCATATCTAGAGTAGGAGAAACAGTACAAGAATGCAGTTAGTTGATATGCTTACAAGGAGCATGCTCTTAGGAGGAGAATGCAGAGTGACAGTGTCGTAATCAGGGATCAGGCTCGGAGACCAGCAGCTATAGCAGTAGGGGGATTCCCACCGACCAGAAGGATAGGTGTACAAGCAGGTCACCCTGGCAGATGAGGTGGGCTCACCTGAGATGCGGAGTCTAAGTACTAACCGGTGTTCACCAGAGCTCCTGATAGTGGAGATGGGCTTTGCTGCATGTTAGTACCAGGTCATAGTCCACAGGATCACTCCACCAGGAGGTGAGCAAGCTGGGGTCCAGTAGCTATGTAGGATATAGCAGATAAGGATCAAACAGAAACGCAGTCAGTAAACAAGTCAAAGGGTCGGTAAGAAGTGGTTGCAGGTTGGGATCAGGCAAAAACATAGTTGAGGAACAAGCCAAAGCTCGGTAACGTGTGGTAGCAAAAATATGGACAGCAGCAGGGAAGACAAGAGTGAGATACTGGCTGGAAAGAGCACAATAATCTGGCAAACAAGCAGTGCAGAGACATGGCTTAAATGAGGAAGTTCATAGGAGGAGCAAAGAGTTCAAGATTCAGCAGAAGTCAAGGAACAAGGCAGGGTTGTCCAATGGATCAGACAGTGTCCTGTTAGGTATCTCAGGTAGCTCAGTGAGAAGAGTCATTGCCAGACACAGAAGAGGTTTAAGTCCAGGCCTGGGCAGAAAAGCTTATCAATTTTCTTTCACTGCTTTTCCTTTCACTGTCCGATCACAGGCTAGGGGTGGGTCCGGGATGACCTGGGCTCAGAGGAAGTGGGTTGAATCATGCAGGCCATCAGACTGAGCGCCAAGTGACAAAAGAAGTACTACAGGGGTAAAAAAAAATGAATATTGCAACAAACGCTTTGTTACCGGTATCGTATCTTTTAATTGGCTATTTATTTTGATCTTGTTATTTTTTTGTTTATCGTTAACACCGAAGTGTGAATTTGTGAACATCACAGTAAGAACTGTTAACTCAATGTGAAAACAAATATACAGTATAAATATTTTTTTTATGATCACTTATAGAAGTGATTTTTCTCATTGATTAATAAAATGAGTCAGTTGCTAGATTTTAATCCATGTCCAATCGGTTAAATATTCATATAAAAAAAGTGTTTATTTAAAGTGGTTGCAAACCCTTCCATATACGCAACAAAGTGTCTGGCCTCAGGTGATACGCAGAGATAAAACAAATCTTCCTACATAGGTTGTACCTGTTTATCTGCAGTCTTCCTCTCTACATCCATTCAAAGTTCAGAATTTATAATGCTTGTCTCAGCTTCCAGAAAGCAGGGGGCAAGGATCTGAAGTTACACCGTGCAGAGCTCAGTGAGGAGAGCTCTGAGCCCTGATTGGAGGGAGGCCACCTACGGGAGCCACCTTACACCTCACAGTAGAAGGAGTAGCTGTTTATCTTCAGCCTTCTCTACATCTATTCAAAGAACACAAATCAAAGGCTTTTTTCTCAGCTCCAGAAGGCAGGGCGTGGGGATTACAAACAGAACAACATAAAGCACAGAGCTCAGTGTAATCTGAAACCTGAGTGGAGGGAATGAACTCACCTCCCTCTACAGATTCTAATAAGGAAACATGGACTGCTGAGGCTGTCAATCACCTGCTGTGTGCATACCTCCCAACTTTTTGAGATGGGAACGAGGGACACCTATTAGCAAAAGTATGTAGGCATAGGACACACCCCCTGCTATGCCCCCTTAACCGTTTCCCGACCGGCGCACGCCAATATACGTCGGCAGAATGGCAAGGACAAGCATAAGGGCGTATATATACGTCCCCTTTAAGATGCCGCTGTGCCATCGGGCGCGCGCTCGCACCGGTCGGGACCCCCGTGAGGCTGGTCGCGGGTCCCGCTGACTCGATCGCCGCGGGGACACACGCGATCGTCTCACGGGAAGGCTGAACGGGGAGATGCGGAAATAAACAGCATCTCCCCGTTCTGCCTAGCAACTAGTGACGCCGATCTCTGCTCCCTGTGATTGGAGCAGAGATCAGCATTCACTAGCTGACAGCCACGCCCCCCCACAGTAAGAAACACACCCCTAGGCATACTTAGCCCCTACACTGCCACCTAGTGGTTAACCCCTTCACTGCCAGTGTCATTTATACAGGAATCAATGCATTTAAATAGCATTGATTGCTGTATAAATGACAATGGTCCCAAAAATGTGTCAAAAATGTCCGATGTGTCCGCCATAATGTCGCAGTCACAATAAAAATCGCTGTCATTACTAATAAAAAAAAATGATTAATAAAAATGCTATAAAACTATCCCCTATCTTGTAAACGCTATAACTTCTGCGCAAACCAATCAATAATCGCTTATTGCGATTTTTTTTACCAAAAATATGTAGAAGAATACGTATCGGCCTAAACTGAGGGAAAAAAAAATTTTTTATATATTTTTGGGGGATATTTATTATAGCAAAAAATAAAAAAGAATGCGTTTTTTTTCAAAATTGTCGCACTTTTTTGTTTATAGCGCAAAAAATAAAAACCACAGGGGCGATCAAATACCACCAAAAGAAAGCTCTATTTGTGGGAAAAAAAGGACGTCAATTTTGTTTGGGAGCCACGTCGCACGACCGCGCAAATGTCAGTTAAAGCGACGCAGTGCCGAATCGCAAAAAGGGGCCTGGTCCTTTGGCTGCAAATTGGTCCGGTCTGAAAGTGGTTAAAGCAGAATTATACATAAAAAATAATTAGTTAAACCCACAAGTGCTTTTTTTACTACTTTTATTCCTTTATACGAGAAAAAAGAGAAATCCCCTATGTGGTGGACTTTTAAAGCACAAATTTTGTCAGAAAGATTTAAATGGCATATGTAGATAATTTGAAAGCATTTATTTAGAAAAGTAGTAACACAAAAAAGTATAGAGTATAAACATATACAAACATGAAGTGTTTAAACATCTATTAGAACTGGTACAGCATGTAGATATACAGTACAGGATTTTTTAGTATCTCATTACACATATTAATATATTTGTTGTTATCCAGGAGAACGACGTTACCACCCTTGTCCGAGGGCTTAATAACAATTTGCTTGTTGTTTGAAAGTTGTCCCAAAGCTGCCTTCTCTTTCTCTGTTAGATTTGTTGATTTTGGTGTGCGTATTTTTAGTTTCTCAAGATCCTTATTGACCAATTTCAGAAATGCTGCCGCATTCGGATTCACACTGGGTGCCAGGCAGAAGTCGGACTTCTTTATCAAAGTTGATGTATTTTTGTTAGGACCTACATCCTGCTCATCTACTGAGTCCAGAGCCCGCTGGAGATCGATCCGGACGATAAAAATGTTTCCCCTCTTTTTTGATGGATCTATTTACTATATACTATGTTAGACCACACAAGCTCCAGCTGCTTCTAAATTAGCTACTCATTAAATGATGATATTAAATAACTTTTCAAGTCAGAAAGTAGTTCCTATTATAACTAATGTTATACATTTACTATTCTCTAGAGCTGTGGCTCCATACTACCCCAGGCCCTCAGTGCAGGCAGTAGCTCAATAACCACAGGTACCTTTATATACCTATATACTCTTTACAATCACGTCAATTCCTATATTTAAAATTATATATTTTTACTTTTACATTCTTTTTACTCTATAGGGCTCTTTACCCTTTTCCGACCCCAGTGTGCCCCTGGGCTCTCCCCGTTCCTCTCAGTTTGCGTGTAACCCTCCCTTGGGTGGAGGAGAGGGGTCTGGTTTTGGGTGCCTGACGGGCCCTCCATTTGATGACAGCTGCAGACCTCTAAACCATCACTGCATGTTCCTTGTCACCGGGGACCCCTGGGGTGAAGATCTGGGAGCTACCTGTATCCAAACACATGCTTTTAAAGTTCTAAACCTTTAAAGCAGGGGTCTCAAACTGGTGGCCCTCCAGCTGTTGTGGAACTACAAGTTCCATCATGCCTCTGTCTATGGGAGTCATGCTTGTAACTGTCAGCCTTGCAATGCCTCATGGGACTTGTAGTTTCGCAACAGCTGGAGGGCCACCAGTTTGAGACCCCTGCTTTAAAGTGTCTAATTCACATCGTTTGAACATCTGTAAGTTTTGTTTGTACTTTGTGACATTGTATATTACTTATGATATTCATTTGATTTACTGTTCTATTTTTCAAAAATAGGGTTTCTCCTTGCTCTCACCCTTGAAGAAGGAGGAAATTATAGACTCCGAAACGCATCGGGTGTGAGAAATCGTATAACTGTACTGTATATCTACATGCTGTACCCGTTCTAATAGATGTTTAAACACTTCATGTTTTTATATGTTTATACTCTATACTTTTTTTGTGTTACTACTTTTCTAAATAAATGCTTTAAAATTATCTACATATGCCATTTAAATCTTTCTGACAAAATTCATGCCACATAGGGGATTTCTCATTTTTCTCTTCAATACTGGATGTGGCACAACTTCCCATTTTGTGTAATAGTACTGGTCAAATAATTTATTCCTTTATACTGACTTTTGAAATTTACAAATGCAGCAATTTAGAAATTGGATGAAAGGTTTAGCAATGGGCAACAATAAAAAGTGAATTTTTTATACAACTATATAGATCACATCAAAAAGAGGGACAAATGAGGAGGAAAGAGGGACAGAGGGATTTTGTTCCAAATCAGGAACAGTCCCTGCAAATCAGGGACAGTCCCTGCAAATCAGGGACAGTCCCTGCAAATCAGGGACAGTTGGAAGCTATGTGTGTGCTGGGATGAAGGGAGGGAGGTAGGGACGTCTCTCGGGGGTTGTGTGGTGTCGAGAAGTTACTCATGCATATAGCAGATGGAGACAGCAGAGAGAAATTACAATAGGTGCTTTGGATTGAGGCAAGTACACACTATAAGAGAATATAGAAGAATATGCTTTGTTCATGTTATCATGCTTGAGGTTTGCAAACAATTTAATATAGTTGTGGGTTTTGGACTGAGGCTGGCCTGGAAGAAAACTTAAAAAGTTTTATACATTTTCAAACTTTTATTTTACTTTCTGCATTTTAAGTGATTTTTTTTCCCTTTTAATAAAAAAAAAGGATATATGTACCTGTTCTGTGCAATTATATTGTACAGAAAGCTGCTTTCTTCTATTTCCGTCAGTCGCCGGTGGCACTATCGGCTCCTCCTTCCTTTGGGTGTCTCCTGTAATAAGTTGGGTGCTAAGGAGGCACCCATGCTTGCATACGATACTCCGGGCTGTGTGGATCCATAAACACACACAGCACCAGTAAGCTACTGTATGCCCTCGCTCCCTCCTCACAGGAGTTTGACTGATGGCAGCAGAAGACTATGGCTCCGCTGTGCTCAGTTTCTCCTGTGAAAGCAGGAAGGGAGGGAAGTGAAGCTTACTGGGGTTTTGTCTAGTTTATCTCAGGATGGGGGCGACAAGTGTTTAATTTTGCTTATTTCCACTTTCCTGAATCCCCCTCTGCCTCATAGGATATTTACCTTATATCCTGCAGTCTTCAGGCCTTTCCAGTGACGTCAAGGGTCCTTCCTCTATTTTTTTCAACAGCGGTGGTGGTTATTACTCCTGGATGACCCGAGTACTGTGACCTAGTGTGGAGCTGGTCTTTAAGTCTTCCCCTTATAGGTTTGTACCTCTGTAAGACTAGTTGTTACCACTGGGAGTTACCACACATTTTTGTGGGGGAAAAAGGGTGAAAACCAAGCTTCCCGTGACCTCTATCCATGACATTAATTTGTGTTTATATATTTCCCTACAGTTCCGTTTTAAAACCCAATTTAATGTTCAGTTTAAATCCACCGATGACATCTCAGGGTATACAAAGTCCTACAAATTGTTCTCTTTTGAAAATAGTCACATCCTAAATAGAAAAGTCCATCCATGCCAGCATGTTGAAGAGAAGAAACCTTGCTTTCTGTGTTAAAGTGGTTTTGAACCTCAGTCATGGAATTTGAGCAAAGCACATACCTGTATATCTGTAGTGTTTACTTATCTCTCTCTATAGCTCTAAGTGTCGTTTCTCTCTGGTGCTTCATTCCTCTGTTATCAGCATAGGTTACTTCTGAGAAGTTTTCCCGACATATGAGATAAATTTGTGTCTGGAGGGAGGGGAGTGAGAGCTCAGAATGGAGTTTGTCTATTCAGAACACAGTTCTTCTTCTGTGTGGAAGGGGGGTGTTCCTTTCCTCCAATCAGCTCTCACACAGTGTAACTGCAGTTTCTCCACCCTCTCCTCTGTACTCCTGACAGATGAAGAAGTATTTTAACACTTTTCTGTCTGTCACCTGGCTACTCCAGCAGCACTGGCCTTGTATCTTATATTGTACATTTCCATTATTATTTACTTTTATTTTTTTTAATCAAACACTTTTTATTAAGTTTATTATTTTACACATATACAGACAAAACATAGAACAAATATCCATACAAAATGAAAAAATAAGAAAAAAATGAATAAATATGTAGCACTAACCCCAGAAGGAGCTGCTGGTTTTATTGGGCTTACCGGTACCTTCTTGACCTCGTCTCCGTATAGGGTTTCCCGTGGTAGATGGCCCAAAGAAATGTAAAGACTGACACTTGATCTTCCTTTTGGGTTATTTATTTGAAAGATAACACAGTCTCTTAACATAGGGTAGAGGGTTAGGGTGAAAGTTCAGGTACTTTTGGAACTGCAAGAATTTCACAGCTGGATTCTCACCACACCCGGATAGACCTCCTCTCACTAGGCCTAGCAGCCGGCAGGGTGCTAAGTAAATGAAATTCTCTGCCACAGACTTGAATGTAAAATACTTGTAGAAAAGTCTCTGCCACAGACTTGAATGTAACTGAGGGACATGAACAACTTTAGAGAGCTATCATACAGTACCAGTATCTCGCAGCCGGTCCGGCGATACCGTATGAATGTAGATCCATTTAGTGTCCTTCAACTGAGCCTCCAGGCCCCTTTAGAGGAACCAGCCTTGTGCATGGCCTTCTCCTGAAAAATCCTCCCCTGGATGCTCCTCCAGTTGCTGGGCCTCTCCTTAGATGAGGCAGCACCAGACCACTCTTGGATAATTAGGCCCTGATATCCATTCAGGCCTGTCCCTGCAGTTGCTTCGCCTCAGGCTATCCAGCCCCGAGACTTGGAATTGCATGGATCTGCCAGGAGGGCCATGAGGGCTGGTCAGGAGGACCAGGACCAAACAGACAGAAGATATCTTCTGGACCGGAACCCCGAAACACATGATCTCAGTACCTTAAATACCCCCTCCCAGAATTCACAGCAGAACAAACACTCCCACTGGGCTGGTTCTGAGAGAGAGAGAATGGCATCCAATACGCCCAGCTAAACTGGGTTCCCAGCGGTGACAGCAACACCTGCGGCCAAGTAGGACTCAGTGCAGTCCAGCCAGACTGGTACTGAAATCATAATTTGGCAGAATTAGCCATAAAACCCAACTGTGGTTTCAGGAATATTAACACTGAAAAACACATAGCGTGTGCTCGTCAGGAGCCAGCGCTACAAATATAAGTGTTAACGTTACAGGACAATCAGTAATTAAAATTAAGCTCCCCACCATAAACCCTTCATAGAGCAGCAACACTATCGGCAGAGTCAGGAGATAATCCACACCAGTGGAGGCTACGTGTGGGGAGGATAGCCAAGAGGACCAGATCTTATTAAACTTATTCGTACAACCCCATATGCTTAAAAGTAAGTCTCTCTCTATCCAGCACAGCATTCATCACTGGCCACCATTGAACACAGTTTGGCAGATTATAAAATAGCCAATGCTGAGAAATCAGCTTACAGGCAAGAAATAACAAACGGTTAAATAACATTTTGTGAGAGAAAATTACCTGTCCTCTGGGACGATGCTCAATGGGGAACATTTGGTGTCAGAAGTCAATTAACTTGAACAAAGTTCTGATAAAATTTTAAATATACAGTATCTATCCAGTACAGAAATAATTTAGGACAATGCCATAATATAACATATGAATTAACAAGCTCGTATGCATATTACAACAATGGCAATTAGGTGAAGGTTGGAGGACCCAAGAAATTTTTTTTTTAAACTCTTATGCGGCGTACACACGGTCGGAATTTCCGATGGAAACAGTCCGTGTGTATGCCCATCGGTCTTTTTCTGTCGGAATTTCCGACGGACTTTGGATTGAGAACCTGTTCTCAATTTTTCCGACGGAAAACCTTTTTCCGATCGTGTGTATGCAATTCCGACACGTAAAATTCCGACGCATGCTCGGAAACAATTCGACGCATGCTCGGAAGCATTAAACTTCCCTTCTATAGTGCTGTCGAACGTGTTTTATGCCGCTGTGTTACAGACCATCGGAATTTGGTATGACCGTGTGTAGGCAAGGCAGTTTGAGCGAAATTCCGTCGTAATTCCGACAGGAAAACCATCAGAGCTTTTTCCAACGAGAATTCCGACCGTGTGTACGCGGCATAAGATCAGCTTTTGGGAAGGGGAAAGCAAAACTTCTGGAAGGAGTTCTAACACTGTTGTCTATATCTTGAATCCATAACTGTCTACATTTAATCAAGGTTTTAGTGCTGACTGTCCTCACTAAGGCTTCATATAAATCACCAATTAGACCCTTTTAATAATCGGACGGTGTCACCATCAGAGAAAGAATATTCTGAAAATTTAAATTTGTTGGATCCAAACGAGTCTGAGACTGTAATGTGTGGCACTTTATTTATTGATATGGACTTTTGTTGAATTTTATTATATGGACTCTCTTGAAATATAATTAGTATTTTACGATATATTGATTGGAATCATGGAACATGAGCACTTTCTATATATTTTATTTATTTTATATTTTTCACTTCATATTTTTTCCATATATGTACTGATTTTATTTATTGTATTCATATATTCATATTTGAGGATTTTCATTAACATCTAATTTGAGCCAGTGTTAGGATTACAGCAATATAAATTAGTTTATATTTTTTGTAATTAGGAGCGCGACACATTTATTTATACATGTGCATTTGCACAGGTATACATAATAACAAATCTAGATCTCATTTTTCACATTGTGGGAAGGTGTGGGGAGTGTCAGCAGCTGTCACGTATTTTTATAGCATTCAGGTTTTAGCAGCTGCAGGAGGCTTCACCCATTCTTTCACAGCTGCAGGAGGCTACGCTTATTTTCCAGTACACATCATGGAAAATACAACATAATATGGTCAAATTCCAAGACACACTTGGCAAACTGTATGTAATTGGACTATTTTCTATCTAGGGGTGATGGCAGTCTCTGCGCTATAGAATCGGGATCTCTCTTGGATGCCTAAAGTGTTGATATTGCTGAATCTCTTATGTATATTAAGACCCCTTCCACACTGGAGGCGCTTTTCAGCGCTTTAGTGTAAGAAATAGTGTCTGTAAAGCGCCTGAAAAAAGCCTCATCTGCAATCCCAGAGTGCTTTCACACTGGGGCGCTGCGCTGGCAGGACGTCAAAAAAAGTCCTGCAAGCAGCTTCTTTGAGGCGCTATAGGAGCGGTGTATACACTGCTCCCAAAGTGCACTGCCCATTGAAATCAATGGGCAGCCGAAGCGCCAGAAAAGCGTCTCAGCGGCAGTTCTTTGCGGGCGCTTATAACCCTTTATTTGTCTGCTAGCGGGGTTAAAAGCCCAAAAAGCGCTGCAAAAACGACGGCAAAGCACCGCTAAAACTAGTGTCGCTTTACCGCCGACACCGGGCGCTGGCAGTGTGAAAGAGCTCTTGTGCCTTGTACACACGGTCGGACATTCCGACCACAAAATCCGTCAGATTTTTTCTGACGGATCTTGGCCCGAAATTAGTATTGCATACACACGGTCGCACAAAGTTGTCGGAAAATCCGATCGCTCAGAACGAGGTGACGTACAACACGTACGACGGGACTACATAGAGGCCAGTAGCCAATAGCTTTCGTCTCCAAATTTCTTCTGAGCATGCGTGGCACTTTGTGCGTCGGGATTCTCTACACACGATTGGAAAAAGTCCGATCGGATTTTGTTGTCGGAAAAATTTTAGATCCAGCTCTCAAACTTTTTCCGTCCACACGATCGGATTTTCCGACAACATAATCCAATCTCCGGCCATGTGTACGGGGCATTAGTGTTTGACGTCGCTAAAGACAAGTACCATTTCTACTGTATGACTGCTTAATAAAAATCTTTTATATATATATATATAAACAAAATGAAAAACACAGGCATTTCATAGGTAGACCTAAATATGTCTTCATGCTAAAAATCCTGTTTAATGGTAAAATGCCTTTGTGTAGGCCCAAATGCACTCTGTGTTAGAGCTTCACAGAGAAATGTCATGATAAGACTTTAATAGTTCACTTGGAAGCCTGAAAACTAATAATTGCAACGTGGTTTCGTTGATAACTATGGATTATATTTCATGGGATGGCATTCGGAATGTATTCACAGTGTCAGAATCTGCTACAGGCTAGTCATAAAACTGTTATAATGGAGTATAATGGATACACTATGGAGCTGTATCGAGAAGCAGCACAGTCAGTTTACATTAGGACTTGTACCTAATGGAACACTTTATGTTTTTTGCTTTTTATTCTTGATTTAAGTTAATCCCAACCAGGAAAAAATGTATAATTTAAAAGTTGTGAGGTGTTATTATAGCATGCTGCTGTGCTGGGAACTTTATCAGAATTCTGGGTAGTTTCAAAGTTTATGGCTACCAACAAAAATACATGATATTACCAAAAGTATTGGGACACCTGCCTTTACACGCACATAACCTTTAACCCTTTCATGACTAAGCCTATTTCTGACATTTGGTGTTTACAAGTTAAAATCCGTATTTTTTGCTAGAAAATGACTTATGCCGCGTACACACGGTCGGAATTCTCGTCGGAAAAAGCTCTGATGGTTTTCCCATCGGAATTCCGACGGAATTTCGCTCAAACTGTCTTGCCTACACACGGTCACACCAAATTCCGACGGTCTGTAACACAGCGGCATAAAACACGTTTGACAGTACTATAGAAGGGAAGTTTAATGCTTCAGAGCATGCGTCGAATTGTTTTGAGCATGCGTCGGAATTTTACGTGTCGGAATTGCATACACACGATCGGAAAATCCGATAGAAAGGTTTTCCGTCGGAAAAATTGAGAACAGGTTCTCAATCCAAAGTCCGTCGGAAATTCCGACAGAAAAAGACCGATGGGCATACACACGGTTGGAAAATACGTTGAAAAGCTCCCATCGGACTGTTTTCATCGGAAATTCCTACCGTGTGTACGCCGCATTAGAACCCCCAAACATTATATATATATATATTTTTAGCAGAGACTCGAGAGAATAAAACGGCTATTGTTGCAATATTTTATGTCACACGGTATTTGTGCAGCGGTGTTTTAAGCGCAACTTTTTGGGAAAAAGATACTTTCATGAATTAAAAAAAAAACGAAACAGTAAAATTATCCCAATTTTTTTGTATAATGTGAAAGATGATGTTATGCTGAGTAAATAGATACCAAACATGTCACGCTTTATAATTGCACACACTCGTGGAATGGCGACAAACTACGGTACCTAAAAATCTCCATAGGCGACGGTTTAAAATTGTTTTACGGTTACCAGGTTAGAGTTACGGAGAAGCTCTAGTGCTAGAATTATTGCTCTCGCCCTGACGACCTCACATGTGTGATTTGAACACCGTTTACATATGCGGGCGCGACTTCCGTATGCGTTTTCTTTGCTGCGCAAGCTCGCGGGAAGGGGGCACTTTAAGAAAAAAAATTCTTATTTATTTTATTTTAGATAATTCAATTGTGTTTTTTTTTTGATCACTTTATTGCTGTCACAAGGAATGTAAACATCCCTTGTGACAGTAATAGGTGGTGACAGGTACTCTTTATGGAGGGATCGGGGGGTCTAAAAGACCCCAAATCCCTCCTTTGCACTTCAAAGTATTCAGATCACCGAAAAACGGTGTATCTGAATACTGTGTACTTTTTTTAAATTTGGCGCCATTGGCAGCCGAGTAAACAGGAAGTGACGTTGTTACGTCGCTTCCGTGTTTACATCAAGGAGACTGGAACCAAGCCGTTTCCGGCTTGGTTCCAGTCCCTCACTAGCCCCCGGAAGTGGCGGATGTTCGATCGGGCCTCCGGGAGGCCCGGTAAGAGCGGAGAGAGGCGGCAGGAGGGGGGACGTCCCCTCCCGCTCCTCCAGTATAACAGCCGAGCGGCTTTTTGCCACATCGGTTGTTATACCTGTAAAGCCGATCGCCAGCTCTAAACAACGGTAGCAGGATGACGCCTGCAGCTGCGGGCATCATCCCGGTATAACCCCCGAAAGCCGAGTACGCATATCTGCGTACGCTCGGCGGGAGGGGTTAATGTCATCCCAGTCTTAGACCGGAGGGTTCAATATTGAGTTGGCCCACCCTTTGCAGCTATAACAGCTTGAACTCTTCTGGGAAGGCTGTCCACAAGGTTTAGGAGTGTGTCTATGGGAGTGTTTGACCATTCTTCCGGGAGGAACATTTGTGAGGTCGGGCACTGATGTGGACAAGAAGGCCTGGCTCGCAGTATCCTCTCTAATTCATCCCAAAGGCATAGCTCCCAACTGTCCCTGATTTAGAGGGACTGTCCCTGATTTAGAGGGACTGTCCCTGATTTGGAGCAATGTCCTTCTGTCCCTCATTCCTCCTCATTTGTTCCTCATTTTGGTCTGATCTTTAGGCCCCTTTCACACTGGGGCGATGGGGGCGTCGGTGTAAAGCGGCGCTATATTTAGCGGCGCTTTACGGTCGTTTTAGCGGCACTGTTTGGCCGCTAGTGGGG
>CM053026.1:731325738-731333238 GCA_028564925.1 Lithobates sylvaticus
CCCCTCCCCGCCCCCTAGTGGTTAACCCCTTCACTGCCAGTGTCATTTACACAGGAATCAGTGCATTTAAATAAGTTCCAAAAATGTGGCAATAATGTCTGATGTGTCCGCCATAATGTCGCAGTCACAATAAAAATCGCTGATCGCCGCCATTGCTATTATTATTACTATACCCTATTTTGTAAACGCTATAACTTTTGCGGAAACCAATCAATAATCGCTAATTGCAATTTATTTTTTACCAAAAATATGTAGAATACGTATCGGCATAAACTGAGGAAAAAAAAATGTTTTATATATTTTTTGGGGGTATTTATTATAGCAAAAAAAAGGAAAAAATATTGCATTTTTTTCAAAATTGTCGCTCTATTTTTGTTTATAGCGCAAAAAATAAAAAACGCAGAGGTGATTAAATACACCAAAAGAAAGCTCTGTTTGTGGGAAAAAAAGGACGCCAATTTTGTTTGGGAGCCACGTCGCACGACCGCGCAATTGTCAGTTAAAGCGAAGCAGTGCTGAATCGCAAAAAGGGGCCTGGTCCTTTGGCTGCAAATTGGTCCGGGGCTGAAGTGGTTAAGAAAGACCTGGATTCTTTCCTAAATGTACATAATATAACTGGGTACTAACATTTATAGGTAAAGTTGATCTGGGGAAAATCCGATTGCCTCTCTGGGATCAGGAAGGATTTTTTCCCCTGCTGTAGCAAATTGGATCATGCCTTTCTCGTCTTTTTTTCGCCTTCCTCTGGATCAACTGTGGGTATAGAATTGGGTATATACGGGATTGTATGATATTTTTTATTTTATTTAAAAAAAATTTATGGTTGAACTGGATGGACTCTTTTTTCATCCTGACTAACTATGTATTCACCTGTTTTAAACTTTTTTTTTACATTTCTTAAGTTGCTTCCTGGTTTCTGGCCTAGGCCAAAATTATGCCATACATCCCAGGAGTCTTCATGGGCATTTTTTTTCTTTCATTTGAAGGAGGGGAGGAATATCTTCCAGAGCTAAGCACACCCTCCTACCTGCATGCCTGAGCTAAGGGCAGATGGATTCCAGGAAGCAAATGCTACATGAATCATCTGCCCTTACTTAACCACTTTCCGACCGGCGCACACACATATATGTCGGCAGAATGGCACGGACAGGCAAAGGGCCTACAGGTACGTCCCTTTGAATATGCCGCTGTGCCATCACACGCGCACGCTGGTCGGGACCACCGTGAGTCCAGTCGCGGGTCCCGTGGACTCGATCAATGCGGGATACCCGTGATCGTCTCACGGGGAGGACGAACGGGAAGATGCGGAAGACAACAGCATCACCCCGTTCTGCCTAGCAACAAGTGACACTCATCTCTGCTCCCGGTGATTGGAGCAGAGATCAGTGATCAGTAACACACAGCCACACCCCCCACAGTTAGTAATACGCCCCTAGGACACACTTAACACACTTAACCCCTACACTGTCACCCCCTGGTTAACCCCTTCACTGCCAGTGTCATTTACACAGGAATCAGTGCATTTGTATAGCACTGATTGCTGTATAAATGACAATGGTCCCAAAAATGTGTCAAAAATGTGTCCACCATAATGTCGCAGTCACAATAAAAAATCACTGATCGCCGCCATTACTAGTAAAAAAAAAAAAATTATTAATAAAAATGCTATAAAACTATCCCCTATTTTGTAAATGCTATAACTTTTGCGCAAACCAATCAATAATCGCTTATTGTGATTTTTTTTTACCAAAAATATGTAGAAGAATACGTATCGGCCTAAACTGAGGTAATTTTTTTATTATATATATATATTTTTTGGGGATATTTATTATAGCAAAAAGTAAAAAAGAATGTTTTTTTTTCAAAATTGGCGCTCTTTTTTTGTTTTAAAATTAAAAACGCAAAGGTGATCAAATACCACCAAAAGAAAGCTCTATTTGTGGTAAAAAAAGGACGTCAATTTTGTTTGGGAGCCACGTCGCACGACCGCACAATTGTCAGTTAAAGCGACGCAGTGGCGAATCGCAAAAAGTACTCTGGTCTTAAGCCAGCAAAATGGTCCGGTCTGAAAGTGGTTAAGATGGCTGTGGGTAGACATGCTAGGGGGAAGTTTTTCAAAGTGATTTTTTTACAAAAAATAAAGCATGGAGACATGGATGGATTGTTGAGTTTGCTTTGAATATTTAAAAGGATGTTTTCAGTTTGTGGTGCTCAGAAAAGTTCAGCTTTAAAGGCATTTTTTGTCCCTCACAAACACATCTATTTCCACAAGCATGACTGCACACTTGTACACCACTTGAGCAGTATCTTTCCTCAGTCACACAGAAAATAACATTTATAATAATAACTGGCACCATAAACAAGATTTTGTTATCAGTTTATTTTCTGCATAAAATTCGGAATGGTTTGTACATAGCCAGATAAATGTGACATGTTCGAGACGGAGCTGCTTTGATCTGTGAGATATCGATAAGAGTCTAACGCCGTCATATCTCTCCACTCATCAAACATGGAGCCGGCTCAATTGTATGTCCAGATGCGTCTTCGCTGGGAATAGCCAGATATCTCCAGTGAGAATTAAATATCATTTCATGTTTCTTTATAGATATAGATAGTGGGTTCTGTTTTTCATTATGTTGTCTAGTAAGAAGTGCTGCAGGAAAATATCATCCATATTCAATGAATGTCCTCAATGGTGTTTAAATAATCTTAACCACTTGCCTACAGGGCACTTACACCCCCTTCCTGCCCGGGAAATTTTTCAGCTTTCAGCGCTGTCGCACTTTGAATGACAATTGCGCAGTCATGCAAAACTGTACCCAGATTAAATTTTTATAATTTTCTTCACACAAATATAGCTTTCTTTTGGTGGCATTTAATCACTGCTGATTTTTAAATTTTTTACAAAAAAAAAGGCCAAAAAAATGTAGTAATTTTTCTCCTTCACTGATGTGCGCTGATGAGGCGGCACTGATGGGCACCGATAGGCTAAACTGGTGGTCATTGATGAGGTGGCACTTATGGGCACTGATGAGGTGGCACTTATGGGCACTGATTAGGTGTTACTGATGAGGAGGTACTAATGTGCCGCACTGATAGGTGGCACTGATATGGGGCATTGATGAGTACTGATAGGTGGCACTGATGGGCACTGTTAGGTGGCACTGATGGGCACTAATAGGTGGCCCTGATTGGCACTGATTGGCACTGATAGGTGGCACTGGTGGGTACTGATAGGCGGTACTGATGGGCATTGAGGGGTGGCACTGATGGGTGACAATGATGGGCATTAATGGACAGCAGTGATGGGCATTGATGGGCAGCACTGATAGGCAGGACAGATTGGCATCACTAATGGGCAATGATTGGTGACACTTATGGACAGTGGTGGGCACTGATTGCTGGCAGTGGTGGGCACTGATTGTTGGCTCTGGTGGGCACTGATTGTTGGCTCTGGTGGGCACTCATCGCTGGCACTGATTTGTGGCACTGGTGTCGCTATTGTAATCAGGGCACTGATGGTCAGTGCCCTGATTACTAGACATATGCATTTGTTTAACAAACGATAACGAACGTGCAGAATCCGAAAAACAAAAGATCCGACATAAACAAATGCTTTATTTTCGTTTTCGTTGTGATAACAGTTCTATATAGATAGGAGATTCGACATGACGCTGACAATAGTGATCTGTGTCCATGGAACCTGTGGTCCAATGTGCCTAACCTTAGCTCTATTAGTCCAAGATTATTCTACATAGAGAGAAAAGATTCGACATAGAGAGAAAAGATTTGACATTATAGAGACAATAACAAAAAAGGTTGAATGTGCCTAACCTAACTCTATTAGTCAAAGATTATTCGACATAGAGAGAAAAGATTCGACATGAAGATTCGACGAAGCAGTCAGCGCAAGCGGACATTTATGGTCAAATGCTCTGCCCATAGGCTATAGAAGAATTCTAATGTTGGTTGACTAGTAATAATAATTAATAAATATAATTTATTACTAGTGTCATACAACATTAGAATTCTACTATAGCTTGTAGGCGGAACATTCGACCGGAAATGTACGATTGCGGCGTCGTACAGGTTAGCTGCTCCGTCGAATCTTCTTAAAACATTTGACAGACACTATAATCCTTCAATGATAGATTCGACTTTAATTGTTTCATATATTCTGACGAATGCATTTTTTAACGAAACAAAATAAATAAAAACGAATTTCGGGAGTAACTAATAAATGTATTTTTCGTAGGAAAACGAAATTCCAAAACAAAATATTTCAGTGTGACCATGTCTACTGATTACATGTATAGATGTCTCATGTGAGGAGATTTCGCTGATTGTCTCTCCTCGCCACACACTCTGTCAGTGTGAGGTGAGGAGCGCCGATTACCAGCATCTCCGTGTTTACATGTGACCGGCTGTGATTGGACACAGCCGATCACATGATTAAAGAGCCGCGGATGCGGCTCTTTACAGAGATTGGGGTCGCGCCGTGTCTTAGCAACGCGGCCGCGATTGCCGCGTTGCGTGCCCCTGCGGGCAAGGGAGAGCGGCCGTTCTGGGATGCCGTCCCAGTACGAGAGCCGAACCACCCCGCCGTCATTTGACGGTGGGCGGGCGGCAACTATTTAAAGGGCTGCTAAGTTTTTGCAAATACTAACATATAGACGCAGGCAGTTCCCTGCCTTATGGCTCATTCACACTTACTTCAGTCCCTTAAGAGTGATCCGCATTTAAATTGCTCTTCGTAGAGCGTTTGACAGACAGTGAGTACAGGTTATATCAAGTCCTCATCAGCTGTTTTCACCCCCTAAATGCTAGACTACCATGTTGCAACTGCATGTTTTTCATTGAAAACCCTGCCTGTTTGCCCATTTTTTATATTTACATTAAAGCTCCACTTTAATAATGATACACAGCTCTTAAGCAGACAAAATGTAATTGAGTCAGAGTCTATATCTACCAAGAGCATGCCATGTGCAAGTGAATTCCCTCACAGCTGAAGCTCTTAAAGGCAAAGTTTAAATGCAATTGTTAAAGAGATATAATTTGATTTAATAAATAAGATTGTGGCTTTACAGTCATCAATATACAGTGCATCCATCAAACTCAACTAGACTCAACAGGAAACTGGCCTCCTCAATGGGATTATCCTGACCCCTACCCCAAATACTTATAGACTGGTGTTTAAGGACTCTGATCTGTTAGTGTCCAATCTTAAGCAGAGGACACTGCACACCAAAGACAACCTTGTCCAGTGATGGTGAACCTTGGCACCCCAGATGTTTTGGAACCACATTTCCCATGACACTCATGCACTCTGCAGTGTATTTGAGCATCACTGGAAATGTAGTCCCAAAACATCTGGGGTGCCAAGGTTCACCGTCACTGGCCTAATCTATGTGTAAAGGAACGGCTACAGCCTGTCTCCTCCCAAGCCATGCCCCTCTAAAAAAATTTCACCCACCCACAGGGATTAATCATAGGGCTGAAACGTGTTAAGCCATTCCCTTACACAAGGACTAGGCTGTCTTTGGTGTTCTGCGTCCTTTGCTTAACACTATACACTTCAATGTGAGCAGGGGGGCAAGCTTTTATCGGATGACCCGCCATCATGGAAGATTCACCGGTTGAAAGTTAAACTCAAGATTGTAGCAGAAGTTTTGGATCTGCAAGCTATGATGGGGGTACTGAAAGTGGACCTTTCCCCAAAAACATAAAACCCTGCAGCATGGAATTCTGCATGTTCTCAAATTATCTGGAAGTCTTTTCTAAAATAAAAATAATATATACTTATCTTTTATTGTTAATAAATTAAATCTGCACCAACGGACCCCTACTTTATTGATGTGCAGAGACTGTCATGAAGTGAATTCAAAACACTTTTAACGGGAAAAAATTTTAAGAGAAGAATTGATTTTTACGTCACACATTGATTACACACATTGTTTTTTCGTTTTTGATTATTGATTATTTGTCATACACTTCAGAGATTTTTACACAATTAGAGATTTATGCACATTGAGCAGCGCTGTAAATTTTTTTCTTTTTTCACTTTTTTTTTATTGTAGTTTCCCAACACACAGATTAGGTAGCCAGGACCTCACAGGTACACCTTGGGAAAGCTATGTGACCAGTGCCTTCCGGGGAGATCTCCTGTGCAAGGGAAAAAAAATTCCATTGAGATCTTGTAAGATTTTAACAAATAATGTGAGATCTCAGGGAAAAGTATTTTCTTTCCAACAGATGAGAGATCGAGATCAGGCGCAAATGTCATCAGTGGACCAGAGCAGGGTTCCAGGAAGATAAAACTGGCCACCAAAGACATATTTTTTTTAAACGGCAATGCAGCAAGAGGGGGAAGTAGAAGCTTATTAATACGGTGTATACAAGTAAACCTATTTTACTAAATATATTTTGTTCGTTTTGGTGGTGTATTGGGGTAGAGGGGGGGGGGGGGGGTCTGCATTAAATTAAACTGAACTAAAAAAGTTAAGATTACTGTATATACTATAAGTATAAGCCGACCTGAATATAAGCTGAGGCACCTCATTTTACCACAAAAAAATGGGAAAATTTATTGACTCGAGTATAAGCCTAGGGTAAGAAATGCGCAGCTACTGTAAGTTGAAAAGGGGGTCAACAATGCCCATTTGCAGCCTCACTGTGCCCATTTGCATGCCTCACTGTGCCCATTTGCAGCCATAGGTCCCCCGAACTTCAAACTTGGTAGTTAAAGCGGTTCTGCACACATTTCATTTAGTAAATCTCTTTGCCTTCCAAATCAGGCAAAGAGTACTAAATGAAGTGTGTTTTTTTTTTCCACTTACCTTGTAATCGCTGACTTCCTTTCCTCTGTCTCTGCGGCGGTGGGCGGGGTCTCTGCGTCGATCGTCGTCACGCCGCACTGTCTCCTGGGATCTGGTGTCATTGATCCCAGGAGTCAGTGCGGACATCTTCCGAAATCTCATGATCTCTTTTAAATGACGAAAACCGGCAGCAGAGAGTCACACAAATGGGACACGTGAGTACCTGATTTACATCTCATAATCTACTGCATTGCACTAAAGATAGAAAAACACTAAAGACAGTGCAGCACTGCTTTAAGGGTTCCTAGATGCCCCCTAGCTGCATTTAGGGGGCATCTAGGAACCCTTAACTACCAAGTTTGAAGTTCGGGGGACCTATGGGGTCCCGAAATGACATTGCTGCCGATGGACACAGTTGACTGAATTTGGGGCCCTGTATCTCTGGGCCACTTGGTGTTAGCAACGTTGTGGATATGTTGTAGTGTTGGTTCCACTGGGTTTGCACACCAAATTTGGGGTTCCTAGCACCAAGTGGCCCCAAGATACGGGGCCCCAAAGTCGGGTCGGAAAATAAAATGTCATTCTCTGCTGCAGAAAAGTGCTTGACTCGAGTATAAGCCGAGGGGGGGGCATTTTAAGCACAAAAAAAAAATGTGCTGAAAAACTCGGCTTATACTCGAGTATA
>CM053026.1:731338238-731434423 GCA_028564925.1 Lithobates sylvaticus
AAACAATCATAGTCCTAGTGGGCTGAATAAAGGTGTGAACCTCCAACTCTTCATTTAAACATTTTGGAGCAAGGGTATTTTAAGTGAAAATCTAGAAACCCTCAGGTCTACACAGTTGTTGAAATCTTTCATCAAAGGAAGAGAGAGGAGGAATGGATTCTATAACCCATACCTCTTAGATCTTTGGTGGATTTATTAAGTTGTAGGGTAAAGTGTCTGGGCACACTATGTTCCACATCACCAGTTTTGATAAATCTCCTATGTTCTCCAAATCTGGCACAAGCCATAGGTATAGTATGGCCCACATAAAGGAGACCACAAGGGTAAGATAAACAATACATATTAAAAGTGGTGGAGCAAGTGAAGAACCTGTCAATGGTGTATTCCTTGCTATTAAAATCAAAATGGGATTTTTGCCAGTGATGCATGAAAGGTCACATTTTGCAAAGACTTTTCTTACATCTGTATATTCCTGTCATGTTGCAAAAGAAAGTAATCGGATGTGAGGTGGGCCTGGGGGTTATGGGAAGTTTGTTGGGGGCAATAATTTTGTTCTTGATGTTTGGCGCCTTTTTACATACAAACTTAGGTTTAGGAGGGATGACTGAAGAAAGTTTGGGATCTCGAAGAATTATATTCCAGTGTCAAGAAATTATGTTTCATTTGTTTGGTTTTACAGTAGTAGTTGGTAATGAATCTAACATCAGGTTTATTAATTTGTTGTTTACATGAAGGCGTGATGGTTACAGCGCATTCAGATTGAACTTGATTGATAAAATTTACATTGTAGCCTTTCTCAAGGATTTTTTTTGTAAGTGTAGCGCCCTGCTCTTAATGGACAGACGCTATTGGTGTATATTTAGGTTTGTCTTAGCTGTAGTTTAGCTCAGACTGATTGTGTTAAATTTCTGGTTTCTGTTCAAGTTCAGCTGGGTTGTGTAGTTTTCCACTTGGCCGTGGGTGGCGCTCTCATCATCGGTCAGTGTTGGAAATACAACAGGCTGGGTGTATTGAGTACCTCTTTGCCCAGAAACAGCCCAGTGGGAGTGGTTTACCCGCTGTGATTTCTGGGAGAGGGTACTTAAGGGACAGACACCGTGGTCCGTTGTGGTTCTCCGACCTGATGGCCCTCCTAGCCTAAGGTGTGCCGTCGCAGTTCGACTGTCTCTGGGCCGGCTGGCCCGAGGCCTCGTCACTGAAGGTAGGCCCAGGAGTTCTGGGGCTTACTGGTCCAGGAGTGGTCCTGTGCTGTCTTGCCTGCAAGGAGAAGCCAAGCAATTGGAGAAACCAGGGGAGGACTTTTCTCAGAGAGGACCAAGCAACAAGGCTGGTATCTCAAGAAGAGCCTGGAGACTCAATTGGAGGACGCATCCCCGGTCATCTACCTCACAGTATTGCCGGCTTGGCTGAAAGAAACTGGTACTGTGTGACTGTATTTTGACTTTGCAAAAGTTATTTGTTACACAATCCTGTGGCAGAGGATTGTGCAACGATTCTACTGTATTCTTCAAGTCTGTGGCAGAGACTATGACCGAGCATTGTACCGGTTTCTAGGTCAGTGAGAGAGGCCTATCCAGTGGTTGCTAAATCCAGTTTGTGGAAGTTGTTTGTCCTCTGGATCAAAGAAGTACAGTGATCCCAAATGCAAGGTACCTGAATCTCCCCTAACCCTCCATTTCCTCTACCTGATATTGTTAATAAACGCATTGAAAAAAAAGAGACTAAGTATTTGGGGCTGACATCTGTGAACAACTTTCCAATGGGATCCCTATGACGGACACGGTGGAACATAATTAAAACTAGCAGCTCCTTCGGGGGTCAGTACTACATATGTATTGGGATTGGTAGTCAGAGTCAAAAGTACAATTTCTACGCAGTCTGAATAAATATTGAATAAATATTGTTAAAGAGGAAGTAAAGCCTCCTCCAAAAAAAAACAAAAAACAGAACCTGGAAGGCAAAGGCATAATGAGCTAGTATGCATTATGAATGACTTACCTGAGAACGAAGCCCCCGAAGCGACCCTCATCCACGACCTTCTGCGCCGCCATCAAGCCCGGAGTGACTTCTGAGTCTCGCTGCTCCAGCGCTGTCATTTGCTGGAGCGGCGATGACGTCAATCCCGCGCATGCGCACGAAATCGGCATATCGGCATGAACTCGGCATGCGCCGTAGACAGCGATGCCTGTTTTTTTTTCTAAATATCTCCTAAACCATGTAGGTTTAGGAGATATTTATTGGACCTACAGATAAGCCTTAATCTAGGCTTACCTGTAGGTCAAAGTGGTTTGTAAGGGTTTACAACCACTTTAAACCATCTAGAGTTGTGACAGCTGCGTGAATGTAAATAAGAGTTTCCTGAAGCTGGTTTAAAATGGGTCTTGGTTACTATAGTGCATTGTGATGGCCTAGTTCTAGGTTGAGAAAAACAAAGGAGGCTTTGTCCCATACATGGGTAAATATTAAACCCAAAGTATTGCTATTGCAATCTTGGACATATCTGTTGGAGGGCCGTCCCAGATGACTAGAATGTCATCTATGTATCTACCAAAAAATACTAGATGGGACGCAAATGGATTGTTCCTCCAGATACTCAAAGTAAAGTTGCATGACAGCCACCTGCCAGTTTACTGGCTGTGCTGCACTCAGCTCTCCACTGTTCCAAGCTCAAGCAGAAATGTGTTTACTTGAATGCAAGTGTTTACTTATAAAAATAAAAAAAAGGGGTAACTAATGCTTACAACCACACTGGGACTGGTAGGAAGCTGCCAACATAGATAATGATCTCACCCAATATCAGTCAATAATTATTAAATAATATGTGGCGCTACCCAACCCAACTGTAATTACAATCCTATTATTAAATTAATTAAATAATGTACTCCACAAATAAAAAATAGAAAATAAAATGCAAACTTCAAAAAATAAACTTCATATAAATCAAACTTCAAGTGCATGCAAGCGTTGTAATATACTTCAATGGATGCAATATTATCAGTATCCTATCTTCCAGTGCATATTCCTCTAAAAGTGCATAATCTTTTAAAGTGCAAAAAATGTATGCAAAAATTGTAAATATTGCAAATAATGCAAAAAATGCAAAGAATGCAAAAATGCAAAAAAAGTGCAAAAGATGCAAAAAGTGCAAATAATACAAAAAGTGCAAAGAATGCAAAAATGCAAAAAAGATGCAAAAAGTGCAAATAATACAAAAAGTGCAAATGGTACAAAAATGTAAACAAAATGATCGTTGATCTAATAAATAGTCCAGGCTTATATTAAATGAGTAGTCTCTACATATATGATCGAAGAATCCTTGCAATAGTTCATATGTGAAATAACGTGCAACAACCAAGTGCAAGTGCAGCAATCGATCGGTGTATGCAGACCAACAGGCAATGTCTGATCCGTCCAATCTGGACTATTTATTAGATCAACGATCATTTTGTTTACATTTTTGCACCAGTTTTGCACTATTTGCACTTTTTGTATTATTTGCACTTTTTGCATCTTTTGCACTTTTTTGCATTCCTTGCACTTTTTTGCATTATTTACAATATTTGCAATTTTTTGCATACATTTTTTGCACTTTAAAGGATTATGCACTTTTAGAGGAATATGCTCTGGAAGATAGGATACTGATAATATTGCATGCATTGAAGTATGTTCCAACGCTTGCATGCACTTGAAGTTTGATTCATATGAAGTTTATTTTTTGAAGTTTGTATTGCATTTTATTTTAAATTTTTTATTTGTGGAGTACATTTTTTAATTAATTTAATAATAGGATTGTAATTACAGTTGGGTTGGGTAGCGCCACATATTATTTAATACTTAATAAAGTGTTTACTTATGTTGTGCAATAAATGGATACAAGCTTTTATTAACATGTGCGCTGTGACCACTCATGTTTTCTGCATACCCTTGAGGATCATCCCAGTTCTGATGAACGTTGCTGCTTTGCAATTTAAGCTCTGACTCATCTATCTACCCATCCCTGTGGGATATCCTGCTCTCCTGCCCTCCTGGTTGATAAGGCTAATGGCTATTTCAACAAAGCTCGTTCCATACAGCTGGATCCCTAAATCTTCAGCTGCATCAGTCCTGGAATCTCTTCCCTACTGTTACCAAGTACTTTTTCATATATCCTATCAATTTGCACACAAACCACTATTATTAATATTATCACCATCTTGTTATCTATAAGAAATCATTTCTGATATGTCTGATCTCATGAGCGCAGAGAGATTACTTTTTCTTTATGGGGTTTGGCAGCTGGCCTCCTCCAGAATGACTCAGTTCCTGCCGAACAGTGTAGATAGCGGGTTGACAGCCCTCTCACCAGTCCTGCAATGCAATTTTTAGTGGCCAAGGTGGAAGGGGCCCCTACTTGATCTCTTCCCTAATCTCCAGCGAGCATCACTGTGGTCAGCAAAGAAAGGCCTCTTTCTCTCTTTCTCACTCCCTGCGACCAGGCAGCTAGTTTAGCAGGAACAGTCTCATGGTGCCAATGGCATAGGACACCTGCTGTCCTCTGGCCTAGGATCTTCTATATAGTTCTGCTGCCATGGAGATGCACACTACTCCTTGTCCAGGCGCCAACTGCCCCAAACTTTCCCGGACAGAATCATATGAATCCCTCTGCCCCTCCTCGCCATCTTATGGGTTTGTGGGAGATGTTGTCTTCCTCCTGCTTTCCACTATGCAGCAGCCCTTCTCACAGAACTACAGATCCCAGAATGCTGTTCATGATACCGTCAATGACAGTAGCATAAGGAGAGGGTGGGGGGGGGGGGGTGAGAATAAAGAGCAGGCAAGTGGAATGAAACCCATAGCTTTAGGCCCCTTTCACATGGGTGCCTCCATGAAGCGGAATCCGTTTGCTCAGTAGGGGATCTCTCCGCTGATCCACGCTGAGCAGGTGGATGATAGGTCTTTGTCCGCTCCGCTATGCAGAGCACACATGGACACAGTTGCACTCTCCTCTATGGAGCAATTGGATGGAAATGGATCACCTGTCCGTTTCCATCTGAAGCCATCAGGTATGCCAAATGGATGGGGAATAGGACCACCATCGAGAGGATCGGATCCGATGGCGACGGGTGTCAGAGGACATCCGCCACTTCATAGAAGAGACTAGAGGGTCCAATCTGGTCTACCTGAAAAACTGACAGACGGACCTGATCAGATTGCCACGTGAAAGGGGCTTAAGGCTAGATAACCCAAAGTAGTATCAGTACCTGGCTACTGAAAGCACCATCTGTTGAACAAGGAGGCATTAAAGGCAGAGTTGGATTGCAGACTAGGCCAAGGCTGGGAGTACACCATCAGGAACATTTAGACTGGCCATTGTCAGGATACGTCACAGGCTGATAATTTGTTTTAATAAAGGAGGTAGGACAGGTCGGAGCCAAAATAACATCAAACTAATAAATAAACTAAACACTAGAAAATAACTTTTTTGCTTAGACATAAAATAATTTCTGCCAGCATGGATTAGAGCTGGGAATGGCGGAGGAGGCAGCCAAAGACCTACCGTGAGCACCACAAAGGAACAATTCACTCCTCTCCGTTCACAATCAATTTTTGGTTTATTTAAAGCTTTTCAGTTATAAAGTTCTTTCTTTTCACATGAATTCATTTTGGGTTTTGCTGCATAAAAGCATCAATCTACTCCTCTCAACTCCAGCAAAGTCTTTTACCATCTAATGCAAAGTGATAAATGTCCGTCCTGTCTGTGTTTTATGAGTCGTGCTCCCCGGCTGGGTATATAAGCACTGCGGAATAATTGAAAAATAAAGTGATATGAGCCTCAGATTCTTCTCTATTGCAATATAGTATAGTTACAGTCATCGCTGGAAAAACATCACAACACTAAAGTGGAGGGGAGAGACATTCATATTGTATTTTACCAAGCTTCACTTGTGTTGTTTACAAAGAAACTGCAGGGAACAAGCAAAATGAATCAAGGAAATGCCATTTGTTAAGCTGGAAGCAAAAAACAATAAAGTCAGAATAGTCACTCACTTTTTAAATGTTACTCCAACCAAATGTTTTTTTTTTTTTCATTTTGGATAGAATGGAAGGGTTAGAATCACAGGGTATAGTGTACTGTCTGTGTCCCACTAGGGAGATTTGCCCTCTCTATTTGTCCTGGTGCTAGGAACATCTTGCCAGCCATCAGGCTAATGCACATTGGCATTAAACATGCACATATTTTTGACCAAGTGTAACTGCATATGAATTTTTGTGTGTACGTATGCACACGCATACATGCACGTTCACTGCAGCCAAGTTGGCTAAAGTGGTTGTAAAACTCAGACATGAAATACAAGCAAAGAATATCCTTCTATTGTGTGGACTTTTTCAATTAAGAGCCCTAAGGCTCCATTCACATTATGCTACGACTAAAGCTGGCCATACACCTATAGATTATCTGCAGATTTTCTATGGTTAGATGGAAAAAGTGCAACAGATTTCTCCATGTTCGCTAAACTGTGTGGATGGAGGAATTGCCCACTTTTTCCATCTAACCATAGAAAATATGCAGATAATCTATAGGTGTATAGCCAGCGTTAGGATGTTGCCGAAATGCGTCAGCTGTTTTGCTTGTCACTTCAAGTAACCAACCATTGAAATCACTATATGGACTACAGAGTTGCCGGCTCAATCCTTTTACTTGTCTCTAGTCACATTAGCGCGTCTCCAAAGTCGTACAATTTCCAGCACGACTTTGATGCAACTTTACATTCTATGGATCATAGTTGTATCAAGAGTGGAACTAAAGTAGTGCAGGCACCTTTTAAAAGTGATTTGAACGCGTGCCATTGAAAAGAATGTGGTACAAAATGTATTCCTCTTAGGGACTTTTAGAAGGGAGAGAACGCTTACGTATTTTAGAGTTTAAATAGGTATTTATTTGACATCAAGATAAGAGGGGGGGTTTTTGTCAAGGTAGGATTAGCAAATCCACATAGATATACAAACATAACATATACATATAAAAAATGAATAGGATGCAAAAAACATAGGAAAAAAAAAAAAAAAAATTGAAAAGAATGGGGTGTGATTTGTCATGCGACTTTGATGTGAATGGAGCCTTAGGGGTTGATTTACTAAAGGTAAAGACTGTGCACTTTGCAAAGCGCAGTTGCACCAGAGCTTAATAAATTTGCAGAAGCTCTTCTGACTTCCATCGTCCAATCATGTTCAAGCAAAAATGCGTTTTTTTTATTTTCCTTGCATGCTATTTGGGTGTTCTTTGCAAAGTGTGGCTTGGTTCACACTGCAGACGGATGCAGCTGGCAGTAGGGGTCCAGTGCGTCCCTGATCTCTGTTTCAGGGACGAATCAGGCCTGAATTTTCGCTTGAATTCGGACCTAAAACAAAGCCAAAGATCAACAGGATCCTTGGGCAATTCACTCCTCAGCCGCTCCGGAGATGTGTGAACCTACTCACAATCTCCTGTCATGCGAATTGGATGCGGGAAAACCGGTATACAATTCGCAATAGCGTGAACCCAGCCTAAATCTTTACCTAATTTGCTAAGCTCTGGAGCAACTGCACTTGCAGAGTACAACTACACTTTGCAAAGTGCACATTCTATTTGTCTTTAGTAAATCAACCCCTAAGGCTGGGTTCACACATGTGCGGTGCGAACTGAAGCTCGGTTTTCACAGCTAATTGACAAAGTAGTTGTTCAGCGTTTCAGGTCAGTTTTTGATCAGGATCAGGTCAGGTTTACAGCAGGATCAGGTCACGATTTAATCCTGTTCACAACTGATGATGTGTGTAGCACCCCCTAGCGTTGCTAGAGTGCTAGAGTAGGATGTTTTTGTGTTAGTGTAGGTAAATTTTCAGGCTTGACTGGCAGCCAAGCCTGTGTGTTTTTTCTGGGTAAGTGACTCAGGTAGGCTGGGTGACTCAGCAGCAGCTTCTCTTGTGACTCCTCCCTGCTTGCTGGAAACTTGGAGAAGGTTCCAGAAGCAGTTAGGTAGAGTCTAGGAGGAGCTAGCTGGAGTGTTCTGAGGGCCCTGACCAATCCCCAAAAGAAGGGTTGGCAGGGGGCAGGACCCTTCAAATACTCAGGGTCAGCCCAGCAGGGATTTTGGGTGGAAGATGAAGATGGAGTGTTAGGCCGAAGTAGCCCCCTAATCTGGGGAGGGGGGGCGAACTCCAGCCTGGGATTGGGTGCGGAAGGGACCACAAAACGACCCTGACCAGGTGGCACGGGAGCAAGGAGAGGACATCAGGAGAACATTGCCGGGCAAATCTCCAGGGAGGAGGACAGCCAGGAGGGTTGGTGAGTGTTCCAACCAGAAGACTGAGAGGTATGCCTGAAGGGAATGGGTACAAGCAGTCTGGGATGGATGCAGAGTCAGTCTGGGAGGACTGTGGAAAAGTAGCAAGGCGGGTTAGGGAAAGGGGCAGCTGCAGCCAGGTGGGCTGGCAGTGCCTGAAGAGGTTGTACTGGGATCAGTAGCCACAGGAATAGGACAGATAAGCACTAAAGCACTACCAAAGGGGCCCACAGTCCCTGCCTGCAAAGGGCATTTGCTCTGGAGTCTGTGTTGGATCAATTTGTCAGTGCTAGCTGGTCCTGGGAGTTGTGTATATACTGGATGTATATAGTTTGTGTCCCTGAAGATTTCCTTTTTTGATCAAGTGGGCATCCCATAATAACCCTTTCCCCATCCAAGTTCATTTCCCCTAAAGAAAAAAAAAAAGCTGCAAGGACTGAATCCTGTCTCCAGAGCGAGTGGAAAATATGTGTGCCTGGCTATGCAGGGTGGGAGATACCCATATTCACCAGTGGCTCCTACGGGGGTAGCGCTACACTGGGATGCCATTAAAGTTCATGTGCGTGTAAAGGCAGACGTCCCAATACTTTTGACAATATAGTGTATATTTTGCTTCCTGATGAGTGTTGCTTTCTCCGAGACAGCCAGCTCTTGCAGTGCTGCCCCCTCCTGACTCACAGTCGTGGAAATTTGACCAATTTAAAATGACATGTTTGTTGAACAAGCTTTTGTTAGTAAGATTGTTTGGCAGCCATGCCATGCATGCATGGAAGACCACCATTAATATTCGTAGGCGGCTTTAGAGAGCCAGAAAACATTGGACTGCTGACAAGTTCCTGCTTTTTACGCACCTGTTAGAAATAATGTTACCTAGCTGCTGTTCATTGTTCACTGTCTTTTTGTTTTTATTTTAAATATAAGTTTCAATGCCAACTAGAGAAATTTGTGCCTCTGATCATAGAAAATGGTATTTAGATTATAGGTCGAGTTTTCTGAACTACAGGTTTGAATGGGAACAAAAAGCCTTTTGGAATTTCTTATTTGAATAGATTACATTTTTCAACCTGTCTCTGTCATGTGGGCTGGCATTCGACTTTTAAATCAAGGTTATGTTTACAACGAAAACGGAAGGCAAGAGGAATAAAAATGCCATTTTAACTGCAATAAAACATAACAAAAACGTTTTTTTTTCCGCTTTTATACTGTCTTAGGCCTCATTCACACAGGCAAATGTAGATTTCTTTTGGTGGTATTTGATCAGCTCTGCGGTTTTTATTTTTTGCGCTATATAACAAAAAAAAATATGTAAAAAAATCAAATTTCTTCATCAATTTAGGCCAATATGTATTCTGCTACATATTTCTGGTAAAAAACATCCCGATAAGCGTACATTGATTAGTTTGCGCAAAAGTTATGCAATTTTTTTATTTATTAATGGTGGCGATCAGCGCCTTATAGCAGGACTGCGATGTTGCGGCGGTCATTCAGACACTAACTTGCACTTTTGACACTTTTTGACAGGAGAAAACATTTTTTTGTGTATGCTGCATCCGACTTTTGCTGGCGGAATTTCCGCCAACAAAAGATTGAGAGCAGATTCTCAATTTTTCCGCCGGAAAAAGTCCTGATCGGAAATTCCGATCGTCTGTAGCAATTCCGACGCGCAAAATTCCTACGCATGCTCGGAAACATTTGACGTATGCTCGGAAGCATTGAACTTAATTTTCTCGGCTCGTCATAGTGTAGTACGTCACCGCATTCTTGACGGTCGAAAGTTCAGAGAACTTTTGTGTGACTGTGTGTATGCAAGTTTTTTCTAACGGAAATTCCGCTCGTGTGTACGCGGCATTAGTGTATCTGAAGGAAATCAGCATGTGCACTGCTGAAATTGTTTTTCATTGTTTTTTTGTTTTTTTCATTTTTCGGTTTATTCGTTATGATCGCAATTTGTAAATTCGTAAATTCATAAATTCATACATTTGAAAATTCGTGAATTAGAAAATTTCGTAAATTCGAAAATCCGAAAAATCTAAAAAAACTAAATCCTAAAATTCTAAATAATAACTAACTAACTAATAAATTATAGGTATTGGAATTTCCTTTCAAATTTGGCTCTTAGTGAATGTAAGGAATACGAATTTATCCAACGTTACGAATTATCCAAAATAACGAATGCCGCATCTAAACAAATGGAACAAATTATTAATAAGTAATAATAATAATAATAATAACAATAATTATAGAACGTTTTTTATTATTATTATTATCATTGTTATTTATTATTATTAATTTGTTACATTCCATTCGTTTAGATACGACATTCGTTATTTCGGATAATTCGTAACGTCGGATAAATTCGTAATCGTTACATTCACCAACAGCCAAATTTGAAAGGAAATTCCAATACCTATAATTTAATAGTTAGTGATAGTTAAGTTATTATTAGTTAGTTATTATTTCAGATTTTCAAAGTTACAAATTTTCGGATTTATGTATTTCCGTATTTACGAAATTACGATTTTTCGAATATTCAAATTTACAAATATTCAGAAAAATTTGTTAGAATTCGTTAAACCTTTTTTAACGAATTTTGACAAATTTGTTAATTCAGAAATATCCAAATTAACAAATTTGTCTAAGTTTGTTAAAAAACTCAAATTTTTGATAATTTGATAATTAGTGAATGGATCCGAATTTCATTCCATTCACTAATTTGGATGCATATGACGCCAGTCCATATCCCAGTTAGCTCATGCTATTTCTCTTGGTGGATTGGATTAGCTTCCGAAAAATATTGAATCCTTTCCATTTGAATCCGTCCAATTGCAAAATTTTTCAAATCCACCTGGACCAACGAATATACAAAACAAATGCAGAAAATACGGCACCGTGGGACACTGTTGGAGGTGGGGGCCATTATGGAGGTTTAAAGGCTCTATGGGAGCACTATGGGAGGTTGGGTGTCACTGCGGGAGGTAGATGAGGGGCACTGTGGAGGCTGAGGGTTCTCAGAGGGCCTGGGGGCTCTGTGAACCACTATGGGAGGTTGGGGGCACTATGGGAGCCGGAAAGCACTGTGTTAAGGGATCTGTAGGTGGCTGGAGACCCAGGAGAAGGAAGACAGTAGGCCATGGCCCAGTGGTTAGGAACCACTGGTCAAGCAGATACTCTTTGTCTGCTCTTCCAGACCCACTAAATCACATGGCCACTCCTAGTTTCTGACAAGATACCCTACGCGTGCCTTTTATTTCTCCTGCACTCCTCACATGGGTTGACGTTCCAAGTTTCTGGCCTCAGGGGTTGAATGCCGTAAATGCTGAAAGCTATATTACTACTTAGGCACACCTGTTTCAACCACACTCATGTTGAGCAACTGCAGAAAACTTTCCATGGTTTAGGTTTAATGCTTTATTAGTGCTTTAGACCTTAAGCTGCTCATTATTTTGAACCATCCCACGTATAGCACTATATTAATCAATAATATGGATAAGGCAAACTAACATTTGTACCTTCTGTATATTACAATGTTTCCATAGTTTGAATAACACAGTCACTTTAAAAGCCTTTGCCTATTGCAGCCAATGGAGTTAATAATCCATTTCATCTGAATACATGCATGTTAAAAATACTTGGATTTATGGAGCTCTGTTTGATAATGGGTGCAGAAATTACTGAACACAATTGGCCTTTATTTCACTGCAAGAACTATTGTTCTGGTAATTGGGCTTGCTCTTACAGAACTTTTCAAACTGAAGGCTTCTTTTGTTTAAGTCTATTCAAGACTGATGGAAAAGATAATTTGTTTTCTGTTATACCTTCCAGCTGCATGGCGGAAAGCGGGTTACAAATTGAAGTCGTGTATATACAGTGTCACTGAGACTCATTGAGACAAGGAAGTCATACTCAGATTTCCTGCTACATAAGAAAGATGAAAACGTACTTATAATTTAAGCGAACATCCATTCTTTAACCACCTGACCATAGGGGAACCTCAGGTATACTTACCCCCTTCATGACCAGAGCACTTTTTATTATACTTTAACTGACAATTGTGCAGTCATTCAAATAGAGCTGTCTTTTGGTGGTATTTAACCACTTTCGGACCGGACCAATTTGCAGCCAAAGGACCAGGCCCCTTTTTGCGATTCGGCACTGCGTCGCTTTAACTGACAATTGCGCGGACATGCAACGTGGCTCCAAAACAAAATTGACGTAGTTTTTTTTCCACAAATAGAGATTTCTTTTGGTGGTATTTGATCGCCCCTGCGGTTTTTATTTTTTGCGCTATAAACAAAAAAAGCGACAATTTTGAAAAAAAACGCATTATTTTTTATTTTTTGCTATAATAAATATCCCCCAAAAATATATAAAAAAACATATTTTTTCCTCAGTTTAGGCCGATACGTATTCTTCTACATATTTTTGGTAAAAAAAATCGCAATAAGCGATTATTGATTGGTTTGCGCAAAAGTTATAGCGTTTACAAGATAGGGGATAGTTTTATAGCATTTTTATTAATAATTTTTTTTTATTAGTAATGGCGGCGATCAGCAATTTTTATTGTGACTGCGACATTATGGCGGACACATCGGACATTTTTGACACATTTTTGGGACCATTGTCATTTATACAGCAATCAATGCTATTTAAATGCATTGATTCCTGTATAAATGACACTGGCAGTGAAGGGGTTAACCACAAGGGGGCAGTGTAGGGGTTAAGTATGCCTAGGGGTGTGTTTCTTACTGTGGGGGGAGTGGCTGTCAGCTAGTGAATGCTGATCTCTGCTCCAATCACAGGGAGCAGAGATCGGCGTCACTAGTTGCTAGGCAGAACGGGGAGATGCTGTTTATCTCGGCATCTCCCCGTTCAGCCTTCCCGTGAGACGATCGCGGGTGTCCCCGCGGTGATCGAGTCTGCGGGACCCGCGACCGGCCTCACGGGGGTCCCGACCGGCGCGCTCCCGATGGCATGACAGGCATTAAGGAGGGACTTATATATACGCCCTCCTGCCTGTACGTGCCATTCTGCCGACGTATATCTGTGTGCGCCGGTCGGGAAGTGGTTAATCACCTCTGGGCTTTTTTTATTTTTGATATATAAACCAAAAAATACCAACAGTTTTGAAAAAAAAATAATAATTTTCTTAGTTTCTGTTATAATATTTTGCAAAAAAATGTTTTATTCGTCATACATTTAGGCTAAAATGTATTCTGCTACATTCCTGTGGTAAAACAAATAATCCAAATCGGTGTATATTATTGTGTGAAAGTTAGATAGTCTAAAATGTATGGTATATATATGTTTTAAAATTAATTAATCCTGATGTACTAACATCTCATTTCTTGAGGCCCTGAAATGTCAGAACAGTGCAAATACCACCCAAATGACCCCTTTTGGAAAGTAGACAGTTCAAGGTTTTTAGTAAGAGGCATGGCGAGTTTTTTATTAAAGTTTACATTTTTCATCCAATTTTTTTAGAAAATTAAGGAATTAAATTACGTTTTCTTTTTGTTCACATTTTTTTTTTCCTTACATACTATTACCAGTGTAGTACAGCATCATAATATGACTGGTGTGGTGGTCATCAGGGATCATGACTGGTGACAGCATGTAAAGAAAAAAGAAAAAAAGAAAGAATTTTTATTTCATTGTTTTAACTTTTTGTAAGATTTTTGTTTTAAAATTTTCCATTTTTTTCAATACTCTCTCTTTTTTTGTACTACTCTTGGGGTGATCAGGGATTTTTTTTACACTGATGATCACTGTAACAACAATAATCTGAACTGTCATGAATGACTTTCATTTAGGACTCAATGGGGGTTATTTACAAAAGGCAAATCCACTATGCACTGCAAGTGCACTTGGAAGTGCAGTCACTGTCAATCTAATGCCACATACACTCGATCGTAATTCTCATCGGAAAAAGCTCTGATGGTTTTCCCGACGGAATTCCAAACTGTCTTGCCTACACACGGTCACACCAAATTCCTACCGTCAAGAACGTGGTGACGTACAACACTACGACGAGCCGAGAAAAAATGAATTTCAATGCTTCCGAGCATGTGTCGAATTGTTTCCGAGCATGCGTAGGAATTTTGTGCGTCGGAATTGCTACAGACGATCGGAATTTCCGATAGAAACCTTTTCTGTTGGAAAAATTTTGAACCTGCTCTCAAATTTTTGCTGGCGGGAATTCGGCCAGCAAAATTCCGATGGAGCCTACACACAGTCGCATTTTCCAATGAAAAGCTCTCATTGGTCTTTTGCTGGCCGAAATTCTGATCGTGTGTAGGCGGCATAAGGGGTAGATCTGAAATGAGTGGAAGCTCTGCTGATTTTATCATCCAATAGTGTAAGCTAAAATGCTGTTTTTTATTTACCTTGCATGTCCCCCTCGGATCTACAGCTTTACTTTCAAGTGCACTTGCAGTGCAAAGTGGATTTTCCTTTAGTAAATAACCCCAATTGTTTACTATTGTGAAGCTGTGATTGGCAACATTGACAACATGGTACAGGGCATTGTGATTGGCTTAGGTACCATGTGATCACTGGTGACCAATCACATATCACATACAGTAGTAAACACTAATCTCATGAATGGATTCCATTCATGACTGCTGTTTACTAGGCATCATGTGATCACACAGTGATCACATGGTATCTGGGCCACTCACAGTGGCCTGATACTAAGCACCGCAATTTGCTGCGTCTGGTGGACACAGCGTTCCAACACACTATTCCCAACGTACACGTTTCTGTAAAAGTGGCTGTGTCGGGGCACCAATGGCAGGAGAAGGACTCTAGGACCAAGCACCTGTCTGAAAGATGCCTAAAGTGATAGTAAAGTCTTGTTTTTTTTTTTTTTTTAATAACAAATATGTTATACTTACCTGCTCTGTGCTTTGGTTTTGCACAGAGCAACTCAGATCCTCCTCTTCTTGGGTCCCTCGCCAGCACTCCTGTCCCCAGGCCCGGATTTACTCCCTTTGCCGCCCCAAGGCCGGGTCCTTCAATGCCGCCCCCCCTCCACACACACACACACCTCCATTCTCGTCCTTTATCAATGACTGCTACAATAGATCAATTAAAAACATATCTCCACACACGAGAACACTAAAAATAACTGGCTTTAATTGTCTAAAAATTTACAAAAAATACTCCTTTTAAACATTATAGAAGTCAGAGACTGTGAACACATCACAGGAGATTGTCGGAGACTGTGAACACATTACAGAAGATAGTGTTTACAGGGGGGTGACCAAATGCGCAAACCAACAAGGGATAAAATAAAGTAGGTGAATAAATACACAAATTGCCGCAGCTACCATTAAAGTGTTCCCACACAAATAAGAGATGATAAATACGTAAAATATGTGGCGCTAGCAGGTATTAATGGATACCACTCCAAGGGGAGGCTCCAACAAGGAAGGCTCCAAAGAAGCTTCTAAAAATTAATGTCAACAATAGTCAGCGTGTAACAGCAAGTATGAAGACGGTGCTATACACACATGCAAAAAATATCAATCGAGTGTATCCAGTTCCTCAATAAATAAATATACAGTATTAGTGCAATAAATATTAAATGTGTGCAAATAAATAGATAATAATAAGTGCAATATTGATATGTGCAAAATAACGAATAAATATGCCAAGCAACAATTCCGTGAAAAAATAAATATAAAGTGCAAAAAATATATAAATGCGACTGAACCTGTGCAAAAATATGCATGCGACTTGCGCATGTGCAGTATATGCCAAAATGTGCAAAAAAAACTATTGTTAAAAAATCATCAACAAAATAAATAAAAAAAAATAAAAATAAACGTGCTCAAAAAGAAAGTTCTATGCAATCCTGATTGCTACTGCAGGACCAGCTCCCATACACAGTGCAATTAAAATCTCTGTGCAGTGTATTTTCTGTGCAGTCAATTTTTCAAATATAGCTGATACATTAATATATGAGTTTGCGGGGGGGGGGGGGGTGCTGGATGAGTCTGCTGGTGGGGGGGGGGGGTGCTAGAAAGAAACAACAAACACTGCAACATTTAAAATATCATGATTAATTAAATGTGCCTTACTTCAGGCTGGGGAGCGTTGTGAGGAGACAGATCCTTGACACTCTTCGGGGGTGGGGTGTTCATTCTTTCTGCAGTCTTTCTGCAGTCTTTCTGCAGAGAAGAGTCTTCTTCTCTTCTCTGCAGCCTTCACTCCTCCGTAATCCCAGCAGGTCACGTGCGTCCCCTCCCCTGCCTCTGAGAGACTCCAGGGAGGTGGGAGTTGTAGTCCGGCTGCGCTCACACCTCCAGTAACTTTAGCGCAGTCGGACTACAACTCCCACAATGCAGCGCTGCCAGCGCAGGTGGATTGAGCCAATCAGCGGCCGCAGCGCTTTAAAGATAATGTACGCGCATTTCCTCCCAGCCCGCCCTGTGACTGCGGCCTGCGGGGGGAAAGCAGAGAAGTCGCCGGCCGCGGGAGCAGAGCCGCCCCTGCCCCACTGCCGCCCCGAGGCCTGGCCTCGGTGGCCTTGTGGGGAATCCGGCCCTGCCTGTCCCCTCCCTCCTCCCAAGTGCCCCCACAGCAAGCAGCTTGCTATAGTAGTAACCCGAGCCGAGCCGCTGCCCTGTGTGTCCATTGTGACATGGAGCCTTGGTTTGGTCCTGCCCCCTCTCTCTCCTCATTGGCTCACTGACTTTGATTGACAGCATCCAGAGCCAATGGTGCCCACTGTGTGTCTCAGCCAATCGGGAGGGAGAGTCTTGGACAGTCAAAGCTTTTGTGCAAAATCGCTGGATCGAGATGGGGCTCAGGTATATTAGGGGGGCTGAGGGGGGCTGCTGCACATTGAAGGTTTTTTTATCTTAATGCATAGAATGTATTAAGATAATAAATGAAAAAACTTTTGCCTTTAGAACAACTGTTACTGCTTTTCTATAGCTTCTATATCGCCCCACGTACATTACCTGCAGTGGGGTGGCCGCTCTGCGCGAAATCACATACCTGTACGTGATTTCAATCTTCCTGGTCTGGGGCGCGCATGCACGTGGCCGGCGACCAGCTCCCACTGTGATTGGACACAACGGGAGCCAATCAGCAAGTCCGGTGGACCCAATGTCTGCCAGGACCCACCGAGGCAGACAGAACGGCGGTCTGCCTATGTAAACCAGGCAGATCACTGTTCTGTGGCAGGAGAAGATGGAGAACTTGTGTTTCTGCTAAGCAGGAACACGGATCTCTGTCTTCTTACAGTAAATGCATCCCCCCCAAAGTTAGAAAGCACTCCCTAGGAACACATTTAACCCTTTGATTGCCCCTGATGTCAACCCCTCCCCTGCCAGTGTCATTAGTACAGTTACAGTGCATATTATTTAGTACTGATCCCTGTATTGGTGTCACTGGTCCTCAAAAAAGCTTCAAAAGTATCAATTAGTGTCCAATTTATCCACCGTAATTGCCGCCATTACTAGTAAAAAAAAAAAAAAAAAATTCCATACAAACATCCCATAGTTTGTAGATACTATAACTTTTATGCAAACAAATCAATATACGCTTATTGGGATTTTTGTTACCAAAAATATGTAGCAGAATACATATTGGCCTAAACTGATGAAGAGATTTGATTTTTTACATTGTTTTTATTGGATGTGTTTTGTAGCACAAAGAAAAAAATATATTTTTTTTCCAAAATTGTCAGCCTTTTTTTGTTTATAACGCAAAAAATAAAAGCCGCAGAGGTGATCAAATACCACCAACAGAAAGTTCTATTTGTGGGAAAAAATGGACATCAATTTTATTTGGGTACAGCGCCGCACGCCCGCATAATTGTCAGTTAAAGCGACGCAGTGCCGTATCGCAAAAAATAATAGTCTAATGCTGCTTACACATGAGCGGATTTTCCGTCAGAAAAATCTTGGATGGTTTTTCCGACGGAATTTTCGCTCAAGCTTGGCTTGGCATACACGCGGTCACACAAAAGTTCTCTGAACTTTCGACCATCAAGAACGTGGTGACCTACAACACTATGACGAGCCGAGAAAATTAAGTTCAATGCTTCCGAGCATTCGTCGAATTGTTTCCGAGCATGCGTAGGAATTTTGCGCGCCGGAATTGCTACAGATGATCCGAATTTCCGATCGGAACTTTTTCCGACGGAAAAATTGAGAACATGCTCTCAATCTTTTGCTGGCAGAAATTCAGCCAGCAAAAGTCCGATGGAGCCTACACACGGTGGCCGAAATTTTTTTAATTAACTGTTATGTGATAAAAACTTTTCTTTAATCTTTCAAGCATATGTAAAGACTGTCGGTGCGGTCAGCACTATCTGTCAGCTGACAACAGCTCTGAGATGGTTGATGTGGCAAAACATGATGACTGATCGGAGAGACACAGATTGGAAGGATGACAACACATCAAATTTAGGAAACAATATGTTACTTCGGGTTTTCAGGCATGATGTCAAGAGCCATGAGCATCAGTACCAAACATATTGAAAAGGAAAATGTACTTGTGTACATATTTAGAGGGAATAAACATTATGTGCAGGAAGATTTGTGCCAATGTTCCCATCCCAGCAACAATCTGGCTGAAAATAAACATAAGAATGCAGGTGGGAGCAGCGATGCTTTTAGGTGGCTTTGCCAATGCAATAGGAGTTGGCCAATATTGAAACTAAAAAATGGAAAGATGTCAGTGAATAAAATAAAGCTCATTCATCCGGCATGATAATAGAAAGATCCTGATTGATTTTACAGTACTGTACATCAATCAAGGCCATTCTATCATCCAGACAAGGTGAGAGATTTACAAAATGTCCCTGAAGCAGCAGAGATGGAGAAGGCTTCAAGGTTTTCCAGATGCCTCGCTTCGGCCTCTTCTGATCACTGCTGATTAAAGGGACACAGAACAGAAAATGATTTGTTGGCTTATGGATAAGAGCGTTTTATTAATGTTCATAAATAATTATACAAAGTTTCAGCAGGTTACCTAATTACCTTACTTAAAGCGTACTCCCACTTTTGCAGCCGAATTTGGATAACACCTACTTTATATTTGTTACCTGTCCCTATTTGCATAGCATAACTTTAAAAAAAAAAGTAGTTGACGTTTTTTAAATGTTCTATTCCGGAAAAATCCTAGGTAGTTTATGAAGAGGCTGGGCAGCGATGCCATATTTAACTCCGTCTGACTGTACTGTGCAGGCTGATCTTTATTAGCAATTGTAACTAGATTTAAACAGCGTCTGTTCTAACAAAGGATTGAACATAGGAGCATGCACAGGGTGTGCCGGGTGTGCCTAATCACCCCGTGCAGTGCAAATTCCCCATGCTGCCCAAGGCAAAATTTTTGACCCCTGACATTTCACCAAAGCTCCAAAACGTGGCTCCTAAAATAATTGAAAAAATAAAAATAAAATAATAAAAAATAACATTATAAATAATAAAAAGAAAAAAGAAACAACTGAAACCGTCCTCTGCCCTACTGACACCATCCACTGCTCTACTGACTGACGCCAATCTCTGCCCTGCTGGCATGTCCACTGCTCTACTGACACTGTCCATTGCCCTACTGACACGTGGCACCACTCAATGTTTTAATGCATTTTAAAATGTTTGTTTACATTTATTTCTAAGAGTGTGCTATATATATATATATATATATATATATATATATATATATATATATATATATATACACACACAGAGCTTTTTTTTCAGCAGGAATGCACCGAAACTGGGGGGATTTGTGATGAGAGGAGAGCTGGGGGGATTTGTGATGAGATGAGAGCTGGGGGGGGGGGGTTTAATGAGAGGATAGCTGTGGGGATTTGTGATGAGAGGAGAGCTGTGGGGATTTGTGATGAGAGGAGAGCTGGGGGGGATTTGTGATGAGAAGAGAGCTGGGGGAATTTTTAATGAGAGGAGAGCTGGGGGGATTTGTGATGAGAAGAGAGCTGGGGGGGAATTGTGATGAGAGGAGAGCTGGGGGGATTTTTAATGAGAGGAGAGCTGGGGGGATTTTTGATGAGAGGAGAGCTGGGGGGATTTGTGACAAGAGGAGAGCTGGGGGGATTTTTGATGAGAGGAGAGCTGGGGGGATTTTTGATGAGAGGAGAGCTGGGGGGGATTTGTGGTGAGAGGGGAGCTGGGGGGATTTGTGATAAGAGGAAAGCGGGGTGGATTTTTAATGAGAGGAGAGCTGGGGAGATTTGTGGTGAGAGGAGAGCTGGGGGGATTTTTGATGAGAGGAGAGCTGGGGGGATTTTTGATGAGAGGAGAGCTGGGGGGATTTGTGATGATAGGGGAGCTGGGGGGATTTGTGATGAGAAGAGAGCTGGGGGGATTTGTAATGAGGAGAGCTGGGGGATTTATGATGAGGAGAGCTGGGGGATTTGTGATGAGGAGAGCTGGGGGGATTTTGGGGAATTTGCCTTATGTGATGCACAGTTCTAAGCCTTAACTCATTACAATTTTTTGGCGCCGCTGTAGTCCTCTCCGCTAAGGAAGGTGTGGCTGGGGGTGGGGTTTGGGTGTGGTTGGGGTGAAGAGTTGGACAGGGAGGGTGAGTTCCCGCACCTTTTCTCTGAGAAGAAAAGCCCATTACATATATATATATATATATATATATATATATATATATGCATGCTCTCCATTTCCTGTGAACCCTATTCCTTATTCATTTCTAGCCTCAGGGAGAAAAATTAAAAGGGGATCTTCCCAGTGAATTTACAGTTAACAATACAAACTTCTATTCACAGCTATAATAATAAAACAAAAACATGGCAAATTGGCTGGAAATTTCAGGTAGGCAAGCATTGAGACGCAAAAAATGGAGAGCAGAAAAAGATCAAGTGGACCATCAAGTCTACCATTGCTTCATCACAAGTAAAACAAAATTTCCCAGGACACTTACCAGCCAGTTGGCAAAAAAAAATTAATTGACCCGGTCTAACAACTCATCTTAAAAACAGAGGGTTTTGTTTGCACAAATTTGCAAATACACTATATGTGTAAGCCGCAGTGCCTACGTCAAGGCTCCTCTGTATATTGCTGTTCTAACTCTATTGTTTTGATAGTCTCCAAATTGAAGCACATATAGCAGTGGATAGTGTTTGTTAACCCAACCTTTTATATTCCTGATATGTGTCTGCTATATCATGTACTTGTATGAAAATGCATCCTGTTCTATTTGTATTGCTTCCTTTGTGTGAAATCCCTGGTGTTCCTGTAATTTCCTCTGCATTTCAATTAAAAACTGACCACACTAGGCATGAGAGCACAGCGTGCTAGGAACTCAACCTGTTCTTCTCCAATGATCAGACTTGTCCTGACACACATCCCCTGCACAGCCATTTACTGGGAAGATCAGTGCAGCTGCAGCTGAGAACAAAGGGTATGTGATCGCTTATAAAAAAGGGAAAAAAGGTATTTATATATTTTTTTTATATCTATACACATATGTTTTGCCTTTCAGTTCTATTTTGGCAGATGGGGAGGTTTAGGCCAGCAATGAATACAGTCGATAGTCAGGTCTAGTGGCGTCACCTCAGGCAGGAGGGCGCTAAACAGATTTTTGGTGTAACGCATCAGGTTGCTTGGCTGAATTGATTCTGGGAGTTTCAGATTTTTTCCTCCTTGACTTGTCCTCAAGGTCTGCTATCTTTGCCCTCATCCACTGTCTTTTCTCCAAACTGTCATCGTGGGTGTCCACTAAGTCGTTAACAGTGGTGGTGATCTCCCCTATAGAGTTCTCTTTAGTGTCCACTCTCTGTCCCAGATAATGTATTTCAGAGGAGAATTTGTGGGTGAGGGTGGCGAAGTCAGCGTGCAGTGAGTTTTGCAGGGACAAAAGCATGTCTTTCAGAAATGTGTCCATAACTGGCTGATTTGAAGTGGGAAAGGAGGCAATGGAGGAGTGATGTGAGGTGTGTGGAGAAAAATGAAGGACAGTATTGCTCACCTCTGTGTTCTGGAGATCAGTGTCAAGCCTCATCCTAGCTTTGGCAGGAGGGATAAGATGGTGTAAATTTCTGTTTATTTAAGATCTTACAAACATACAACATAATAAAAACATATTTACATATATCCAGAATAAATAAAATTATATATAAACAAACAAAAATAGCTTACTTTAGTATAAAAAAACAAACTGGCTTTTTTTGTGCCATATAAAAACCTAAACAGAACTAAATATACAAACCAAAATATACAGTTTATTATTATTATTATTATTATTATTATTATTATTATTATGCACAACAAAGCCCTAACCTCCATCTAAACACACCCTTAGGCTAAGAATTGATAACATATATAACTCAGGCATGCAGCCTTTTTAAAAAAAAAATCTGATCTTATTAACCACTTCAGCCCCGACCAATTTGCAGCCAAAGGACCAGGCCCCTTTTTGCGATTCGGCACTGCGTCGCTTTAAATGACAATTGTGCGGTCGTGCGACGTGGTTCCCAAACAAAATTGGCGTTCTTTTTTTCCCACAAATAGAGCTTTCTTTTGGTGGTATTTGATCGCCCCTGTGGTTTTTATTTTTTGCGCTATAAACAAAAATAGAGCGTAAATTTTGAAAAAAATGCAATATTTTTTACTTTTTACTATAATAAATATCCCCAAAAAATCTATAAAAAAACATATTTTTTCCTCAGTTTAGGCCGATACGTATTCTTCTACATATTTTTGGTAAAAAAAAAAACGCAATTAGCGATTATTGATTGGTTTGCGCAAAAGTTATAGCGTTTACAAAAATAGGGGATAGTTTTATAGCATTTTTACTAATATTTTTTTTTTTTTTTTACTAGTAATGGCGGCGATCAACGATTTTTATTGTGACTGCGACATTATGGCGGACACATCGGACATTTTTGACACATTTTTGGGACCATTGTCATTTATACAGCAATCAATGCTATTTAAATGCATTGATTCCTGTATAAATGACAGTTGTAGTGAAGGGGTTAACCACTAGGGGCGGGGAGGGGTTATGGTCTGTGACGTGTGTGTTTTTTTTTTACATTAGGGGGCGTGGCTGACGTCTGACGTCATTGATCGGCTTTCCCGATGACAGGGAACACCCGATTAGTGACAGGCAGTGTAGGAAGCTCGGGGAGAGGTTTGTTTACACAGACCTCTCCCCGTTCTTCAGCTCTGTGGCCCGATCGTGGGACACCGCGGGTCGCGAGTGCACCACCGGCGGCGCGCATGTGACCCCACGGCTAGGCAATTAAAGGGGACGTACCTGTACGTGCTTTTGCCTAGCCATGCCATTCTGCCGACGTATATGTGCAGGAGGCGGTCGGGAAGCAGTTAAAATCTAGGGGGCATTAAAGGACAGACAGAAAAGCTGCACACCCAGAGACTGACAGACAGAATCAACGAGGACCTGGCACGCCTTTGTCCAGGCCCCCGGGCGCCACCTGTCCTTCTCAAGACCTCGAATCTTCCCAACCTCACCCAGATTGTTGTGCACCACCACCTCGACAGGAAGGACTGACACTGTGCATTCTATGTGAAGTAACGGACTACTAAGCTAACTAGAAAATGTGCCTCAAAAGACCCGTACGACCACTCCACATAACTCAATCGGGAAAGGAAAGGGATACCCAGAGCCCCACCCACCTGCTTATAGACTTCTATATTGAAGGGGCACTGAAGCAAGAAATGGTCCATTGTCTCCTCCACGCTACCACCACGGTTCTCCGCAGAGCGATACTTCAAGTTGCCCTTCACATCACCTCAAAGGGAGGAAAAAGCAAAAAGAAAAGCCATCAATGACTAGGAGTGCAGGTTTGCTCATAATATTATATAATTTATTAAACAATGATATAAATTATGTATTGCTGCCTATAATTTACAGGTATGCAAACCAGATTCCTGCTAGCCGGTGAAAAATGATGCACCCTAGCTGCATCTAAGGTGCAAAAACCCAGACAGGAAACACCAAAAAACATGTAATATAGTGCAAAAAACTAAAAACACAGGCACATATAACCGTCCGGACACCAAATTGATTGGCACACAGGAACCCCTCCATGGCTACTGCCGTATATAGGGTATGAAAATCTGTCTAGGAGTCTGTCTGTATTATTACACACAGCAGTCGCTATTAATGCTGACAATTTACTCCCTTCCAATCTGACTTGCTTCAGGTTCCTTCAACTGTGAGAACTGCTGTCACCCTCACATACATACTTTAGCCAGGGAGATATACTGGCCATAATAGTGAATCTGAGCAGAACACCAGCAGACTTTTCTGTACACAGCAGCAGTGAAGTAACCCTCTCTAAAACAACACCTCTCACCCTGAGTTATCCCTAGGATCTACAATACCCCTCCACCTGACCAAATAGAATCACTATCACGGACATTCCTATTAGGGATCCAAGGACCTTCATGCCCCACAGAGACTAATTGGTTGGGGTCACTCCCCCCAGTCCCCCTCAGCTCTGCAGCTTGAGCTTGAGGGGTTGACACACAGATACCCCTCCTAGACAGATTTGCATACCCTATATACGGCGGTGGCCGTGGAGGGGTTCCTGTGTGCCAATCAATTTGGCGTCCGGACGGACTATGTTTTTCGTACGTATGTTTTTTTGTGTTTCCACCCTGTCTGTGTTTTTGCTTCACTTTGCTCCAGCTAGCAGGAATCAGGTTTCCAAACCTGTAAATGATAGGCAGCAATACATAATTGATATCATTGTTTAATACATTATATAATTTTTATGAGCAAACCTCCACTCCAAGTCATTGATGGCCTTTCTTTTTGCTTTTTCCCCCCTTTGGGGAAAAGGCACATTTTCTTTTTAGTATGCTCCTAGACCTATGACTGAACCACATTGGTATGAGTTGACAGGTTATAATGCCAGTCTAATTATGCCTTATCTTCCTTTTTTGTATAATATGCCCTTTACATTGAGTCTGCCATGGAACAAGAGCCAGGCCAAATCTCGAAACTTTAAAGGGATTCTCTGCAGATTAAAAGAGAAGTATGGGTTTGGGGGGGGGGGGGGGGGGCATTTCCCATCATACTTACCTAGGTGGATGCAACATCGGTCTGATGCTTCATCTGTCCCCCAGCACCTCTACACTGAGAACCGAGCGATCAAACAACGCTGATGGCTTGGTTCTCACGGCTTCCCGAGCAGAGAGCTGCTGACTATCAATCAGCATCTCACCTGCTCTGCTCCTTTGTGCTCACCGGAGCGCTGAATTGTGGAGGGGGTGAGCTTAGACTGGAATTCTCCTTTAAGCAAACTCATACCAGGGCCTGGGCAATCCCTCAAGGCCAGTGGCTTGCTAAAGGCGGATTTAACAACCCTCCTCTTCAGGGCCTTCCTAGGAAGAGACTTCATTTAATTTCCTCGCCACTGCCGAAGCATTTTCAGGCATGAAACGTAAGCCGGGAGCTGGACAGGAGAAGATGGTGTAATGTCCTCCCCAGTTCTCCCTTCAGCTCCAGGCTGTGCATTAGGCAGGTCTGTGTAGTGACCTGACTTGTGTGCTGAGAGGAGGAGGCAGGGGCCGGAGCTGCAGCGCTATCTTGTCGGCCTTCTCGAGCTGGCTGGTCAATGTTTGTGAAAACCAAACGCTACCGATAGAATAATCTACGGACACCATAGAATATGAAGCCATACGTATATTGGAGGCCTTTGCTCTGAATATGTTTTGAAACTGCTGTCCCTCCAACTGTTAACATTTTCACAAACCCTCAAGTGTTGCTCCTGACCTCCGGTAAATTGCTGAACAATCACATTAGCAAAGTCTACTGCAGCCTCTAATTAAATTGAAGTGCAAGTAATTATGAGCTTTATCAGCAACTTCAATGTATTTATATGCTTGATTCAGTAACAAAGAGTCAATAGAGCTATTACATTTATTTCCCTCAAGTGAATCTGGTTCAGCTTTATTCTGCTTGACCTGAACTAGACTATGTAAGTAACGCACTGGTAGCATGTGTAAATAGGATTTTCAGCTTTAATTTGATTTTGATCATTATTTTTTACCTATGTGTAGCACTGACCCCCGAAGGAGCTGCTGGTTTTATTGGGCTTACCGTTACCTTCCTCACCTCGTCTCCATCTAGGGTTTCCAAAGAAATGTAGAAACTGACACTTTATCTTCCTTTTTGGGTTATTTATTCAAAAGATAAAACAGTCTCTTAAATGTAGGGTAGAGGGTTAGGGTGAAAGTTCAGGTAATTTTGGAACTGCAAAGATAGGAAGTCTCTTATAGAATTAATCCAGAGAATAACTGTTTCACAGCTGGATTATCACAACCCCCGGATAGACCTCCTCTCACTAGGCCTAGCAGCCGGTGAAGTGTAAGGTAAAGCAAAGCCTCTGCCACAGAATTGGATGTAGAACACTTGAGGAAAGTCTCTGCCACAGACTTGAATGTAGAACACTTGAGAAAAGTCTCTGCCACAGACTTGGATGTAACTGAGGGACTTAATAAATAGCCCCATTTTTTTTTTTTTTTTTAAAATGAATTTTTCCCTCAGTTTAGGTCAATTTGTATTCTTCTACATATTTTTGGTAAAAAAAAATGCAAAATGCCTATATTGATTGATTTGCGCAAAAGTTATAGCGTCTACAAAATGGGGGATCAATTTATGGCGTTTTTATTATTATAATTTTTTTACTAATAATGGCGGCGATCTGCAATTTTTATCGAGACTGCGACATTATGGCGGACACATCAGACACTTTTGACACATTTTTTGGTCGATTGGCAATTTTACAGCGATCAGTACTATAAAAATGCACTGATTACTGTATAAATGTCACTGGCAGGGAAGGGGTTAACACTAGCGGACGATCAAGGGGTTAACTGTGTTCCCTATGTGTGTGTTCTAACTGTGGGGGATGGGACTGACTATAGGAGATGAGAGATCATGGTTCTCAGCTCGTAGGAACTCACGATCTCTCTCTCCTCTCCTCACAGAACTGGGATGTGTGTGTTTACACACACACATCCTTGTTCTGCCTCTTGTGCCCACGATCACTCGTGGCCAGAAGTCATCGTGACTGCCGGTCTGGAGCATTGAGACCCCCGCTGTGCAGTGGGCCCCTGCGCCATGTGCCTGCAATCCCGCTTAAAGGGACCGACGTATAGCTACAACGGTTTGCGGGATAGTGCTGACCTGTCGCAGTATAATGACGGCGGCTGGTCGACAAGTGGTTAAAGACCATAGAATATCACGACCTGGGTCTGAACATGCAACCTTTTCTGTGTCTGGTGGTGTCTCTTCTTGCTGAACCACATGGGATGGACAGTAGCCTGGGTGATTCTCTGAACCTTGTTTCTCTTGAAATTTTAGCCCTTTACTGCCCCCATGAACATGAATTGTGTTTTAGCCTGGACTTTGCACTTCTTGTTTGCCAGATTATTGTGCTCTATCCAGCCAATATCTCGCTCTTGCCACTCCTGCTGCCTTTTGCATGTTCGCTACTACTTGTTGCCAACCTTTGGCTTGTTCCTTGACTACCATTCTACTTTATTCCAACCTGCAACCACTTGTTACCAACCTTTGGTTTGTTACTGACTATGCTTCTGCTTGATCCCTACATGCTGGTACTGGACCCTGCCTTGATCACCTCTGCAATTCCACTTTAACAACCACTGATAGGGGAAGAATGAAGCTGCCATATACAGTATACTAGCAGACCAAATTGGGACCTCTTCCCTACTCACTACCAATGTAAATGGCATTCTTCTGCCCACTCATCCCCAATAAAAGGGGCATTCTTCCATCTACTAACCACCACTATAAGGGGCATTCTCTTTGCCCACCAATGAAAGGGGAATTCTTCCCTTATGCAGTTGATAAATGACAGGTTCCCTTTAATATTAGCCCTTACCAAATGGTACCATTATTAATACATGCCAAAGACAGCTGATCTCTACTGTAAACACAGTCTTGATTTTTGGCTTCCTGCATCAGCAACATAAAATCTAAAATAATACAGCCTAGACAGAGCACGGGCCAAATCCTTCCACTAATTGCTTACAAATGACTGTATAGTACATTCTTTTTATTAGCTCCCTCCTTCTAATCCTGCTCTGTTCCTTCATTATCAAGTGCTCGTAATTCATACCATAATGCACTTTATTAAATAATGTACAGGTACAAGTGAATTACAAGGTCGACCAGGGTCTGTATTTTGGGTTCGCTCATGATTAGGAGGAGATCCTAGACTCCAGCAGTCAGCAACATGTCGTTTTGGCATTCTTTGTACCATTTTTTAAAAACAGAAAAGCCGTCCCTCTGCCAAAGACGCAGACAAATCATTGCTATTTATTTGGTGTGATGGATGGTCTTAAAGTGTTTTACCCATTAGCATGCCGTTATCATTAATAAGAAAAGAGAGGCAGCGTTTCATTTTGGCAGAATGTTCCCAGGTACTGTGTTAGTGAAGATCAGTGAACTGCTACCATCTAAGAAATATATCCTCTAGGCTATAATCAAAAAGTCTGCCACTCAATTTAAAGTAAACATTTTTTCATCATATGCTCAGTTTGAACTGGTCAGGATGGTGACAGGTTTACTTCAAAGTCCCAAGCTCGGCCAATTCAAAAAGCATTTGATGAAGAAATTGCATGAGCAGTGGTTACCTTCCGTTAAAGTAGCATGTCAAACAATCATTCCATTCAGAAATGTAGGCAGCTACATTTATGTGTCAATTTCAACTTTGCCTGTATATGTAGTGCCGTGGTCTTTAACCACTTCAGCTCCAGAATATTTTACCCCCCTTAATGACCATGCAATTTTTTGCTATCCGGCGCGGTATTATTTTAACTTGCGATTGCATGGTGATGCAACACTGGACATGAACATAATTGATATAATTTTGTTCTCACAAATAGAGCTTTTGGTGGTATTTTTTGCAACATGAATGAAAAAATACGGAATAAAAGAACAAAACAAAAAATATATATATTATTTTTTACTTTCTGCTATAAAACATATGCAATAAAAATTAAAAATGTCTTCATAAATTTTGGAATAAAATATTCTGCTACATGTTTTTGATAAAAAATAATCCCAATAAGTGCATATTGATTGGTTTGCATGAAAGTTAAGCTTCATGTACACTGCAGCTGATAGGCGTTTTTAAAGGGGAGACATTTCTGACCATGTGCAATATGGAAAAAAAACAGGAGAGAGAAAGAAAGAAAGAGAGATAAAGAAAGAGAGAGAAAGAACGAAAGAGAGAGAAAGAGAGAAAGAGAGAGAAAGAGAAAGAGAGAGAGAAAGAGAGAGAGAGAGAGAAAGAAAGAGTGAGAAAGAGAGAGATAGAAAGAAAGAGTGAGAAAGAGAGAGAGGGTCCAGTGTTGCACACGCAAGTGGCATCCTTGAACTTAATGACTTAGTATTTGAAGAGAAGATATTAAGCTCCTAGGGATTTTCGGACAAAGTGGTCAAAACCCTGGTTAATTGCAGGAAGCCGGTTACAAGAGCAATATATTCCAAAGTTTAGAAGAAATTTAACTCTTGGTTATCTGAAAATTGAAGATTGACTCACGACGATCCGTCAATTTTGGAATTTTTTCAGGAGGGTGTCGACAAGGTTCTATTCGTTAGTACGTTAAAAGTACAGGTGGTGGCTATTAGTGTTTTCCTCCCATATTCTCTCTTGGAAAATCCCATTATAGCTAGATTCTTTAAATAATCGATAGATCTACGCCGGTGGTATTTAGAACATGTCCTACCTAGGACCTGTGTCTGGTTCTACAGGCTCTGGTAGAGTTGCCCTTTGAGCCCCTGAAGGATGCTTCAGTTAAATTACTTACTCTAAAGACATTTTTTTTTTAGTGGCAATTACCTCAGCTCATAGGGTCAGTGAATTGCAGGCTCTTTTATTTAGGGAGCCTTTCCTCACAATCTTTGATGATCGGGTTGTATTAAAAACGGATCCAGGGTTTTTGCCTAAGGTAGCCAGTACCTTCCACAGATCCTAGGATATTGTGCTACCAATCTTTTGCACGCCAAACGGTGAGAAAGAAAAGAAATTTAGTTCCCTAGACGTCAGGAGAATTCTTCTTTTCTACCTAGAAGTCACCAAAACCTTTAGGAATACAGATGCCTTGTTTGTTGTCTTTTCGGGAGCACACAAAGGAAAGGGGACATCCAAGGCCGCCTTAGCCAGAAAGATAAAGCAGGTTATTGCTGAATCCTACAGGGTTATGAAGGTTTCTCTGCCTTTTGTCAACGTGCATTCAACAAGGGCCTTGTCCGCATCAACAACAAATATGCAAGGCTGCCACCTGGTCCAGTTCTTTGACCTTCGTTAAAGCGGTGTTCCAGCCAAAAAATTTTTTTTTTAAAACTCAGCAGCTGCAAACACTGTAGCTGCTGACTTTTAATAAGGACACTAACCTGTCCAGAGAGCCCGTGATGTCGGCCCCCCAGGATCGGGTGCAGGCCCGCCATTCCAACTAAGGGAAACCGATAGTGGAGCCTTGCGGCTTCACTACCGGTTTCGGACTGCTCATGCGCGAGTCACGCAGCGCTTTGTGAATGGCCAGCTTGTCTTCTGGGACACACACATGTCCCAGAAGACAACGGGGGCTCGCCGCAGAATAGGATGTCACGTCCTCAGCCGTTGCCCAGCTGGATCGGAAATACTCTTAGTACTTCCAAAAAAGGTAAGTTAGAAACTACATTTTTTTTTTTGAAATATGCAAAAAACGAGGGGTGGAGAGGTGGTCTTTCATTTAAGACCACCTCTCAAATTTGTGTGGAACTCCGCTTTAAACATTATCGCCTGGACCTCCTATCTTCTCAGGAGCAGACGTTTGGTCGTAAGGTCCTTCGGGCAGTGGTCCCTCCCTAAACTGGTAAGTTCTGGCTCATCGTCTCATGGGCTGTCCTGGAAAACACCATGAGAAAAGCTGAGTTAGGCTACATGTACACTGCTGCTGGTAAATGGACGTTTAGGAGCAGTTGGAAGTTTTTTTCAGCTGCCCCTGAATCTCCTCTATGTTATCTTTTCAGTAAATGTACACAGGGTCATTCATAGTCGTTTCTAGGCATTTGAGTTTAGAAGATTTTTTTGGAAAGCAAAAAAATGCGCTCAGGACGGATATTCAGAGGCATTTGACTGTATAGTTCAGTGCACCAAAGGAAAAGTGATGTGCAAAAAGATGACTTCTACCTCTAATCTAAACTGCCGCTTACGACTCCCTATGATCTCCTTTTATGGGAGATCACAAGCACTTTTGGCTTCCTTAAGAAGAACTAAAAACACTCTGCAAGGTTGCCTTCCAGTCTGTCCTTTGTGTACAAACCAGAGCAGTGTGGAGCTTTTTTGTGCCCTGCAGAGTGCTTTTATTTCTTCTTGGGGATCCTGTTTCATTATGCCCTCATTGGGTGGTGAATGTCAGTGAAGACGCTGTTGCTGTGTCCTTTCCAGGCCCTAGCTGGGTATAGAGCCAAAAAGCGCTTGTGATCTCGCAATTGTTTCTAAGCGCAACTTTTCTTTGAATGATGTTTGTTACTGTGTTACTGCTCTTTTTCACATGTTTTAGAATTTATGACAGCGCAGTAATATTTCCTTTTTTAACAATGGAAACCCCTTAGAAATCCTATTGGCGCGTACACACGTTCGGACTTTGTCCGCCGGACCTAGTCCAGCGGACAAACCGCCGGACTTTCCAGCGGGGCTTCGCCGGACTTTCCGAGCGTGTGACTTGCCCACACACGCCCGGACTTCTCCGGCGGACAATCCACGGTACAAAGTCCGCAGGACTTTTGAAAATGAACGGACTTGCCCACACACGGAGCAGTCCATTCATTTAGAACGTAACTGCAGGTAGACGGGGCTAGCGGAGGCAATAAATGCCGCCGCGCTAGCCCCGTCACCTGGCATGGATTTAAAGGGAATCCCCACGCCGAAAAATCCATCTCAGACCCTTATCCGAGCACGCAGCCCGGCAGGCCAGGAAAGGGGTGGGGACGAGCGAGCGCCACCCCTCCTTAGCCATACCAGGCCACGTGCCCTAAACATGGGGGGTGCACTGGGGAAAGGGGGGCCGTGCAGCCCCCCCATCACAAAGCACCTTGTCCCCATGTTGATGAGGACAACCCTGGCCGTTGGTTGTCGGGGTCTGCGGGCGGGGGCTTATCGGAATCCGGGAGCCCCCTTTAATTTATTACGATGTACCCCTACCCATTCACCTAAGGTGTAAAGTGTAAATAAAAAAAAACACACAATTTTTAAAAAATATTTTATTGCACTGCTCCGGGGGTCTTCTTCCGTCTTGGGGGTCTTCTCGCTGGACTCCTCCGCTATTTACCTAGCTCTTTTACCGAGCAGAGGAGAGAGAGCGACGGGTCAACATCGGAAGAAGAAGAAGAAGAAGGCGGTGTCGCAGAAAACGACGACAGCGGCAAGAACAGAAGAGACCCGGAAGACCCCCGAAGGCGGATCGAGACCCCAGACGACGGCGTCGACGACGAAGAAGGTAGCCGGCCTCCTCTGCTCGGTAAAAGAGCTAGGTAAATAGCGGAGGAGTCCGGCGAGAAGACCCCCCAAGACGGAAGAAGACCCCCGGAGTAGTGCAATAAAATATTTTAAATTTATTTACACTTTACACCTTAGGTGAATGGGTAGGGGTACATCGTACCCCATACTCATTCACATAGGGTGGGGGGCCGGGATCTGGGGGCCCCCTTATTAAAGGGGGCTCCCGGATTCCGATAAGCCCCCGCCCGCAGACCCCGACAACCAACGGCCAGGGTTGTGGGAAGAGGCCCTTGTCCTCATCAACATGGGGACAAGGTGCTTTGGGGTGGGGGGGCCGCACGCTCTACCCCACCCCTTTCCTGGCCTGCCGGGCTGCGTGCTCGGATAAGGGTCTGAGATGGATTTGGGGGGGACCCCCACGCCGTTTTTTTTTCGGCGTGGGGATTCCCTTTAAATCCATGCCAGGTGACGGGGCTAGCGCGGCGGCATTCACTGCCTTCTCTAGCTCCTTCTACCTGAAGTCACGTGCTAAATGAACGGACTTTACGATGATCGGCAAGTCCGTTCATCTCCAAAAGTCCGGCCGACTATTATACTAACGGCGGGATTGTCCGCCGAACTGCCAAGTCCAGCGGATAATTTTAAAACAAAACTTAAAACCTAGTCCGCCGGACTTTTGGCGCCAAAAAGTCCGCCGGCGCCCACACACAGGGGGGATTGTCCGGCGGACTCGAGTCCAGCGGACAATCCCGCGGGAAAGTCCGTTAGTGTGTACGCGGCATATGGGTGACGTCACTCCCCATTCATTTCCCAGCCGTTGTCGGCTGTCTCCTCTGCAGAGCTTCCGCCGCTGGAGACCGGACCGGAGCACTATGTATACTGATTTCTTCTTTACAGGGTTAGTGTTAGGTCGTGGATGTCTATAGATGTAGCGATGTTATTGTTAGGCTGGACTCCTCCTTTAAGAAGGGTGGAAGGTATGAGAGAGTGTTCTTTTAGACAGTGTTGGCAATTTAAAAAATCTTGCAGATAAATTGTGTGTGTGAAGGAGAGAAAAGAGAGTTAATTGGGAAAGGGATGAGGGCTATGGAGGAGGGGAGGAGGAGAAGGGGGGAAAAAAAAGGTGAGGGGGACAAAATGAACTCTATTGTCAGGTTTGAATCGAAGGACTTGGAGTCAGCGATGAAGATTTAATTCATTGGAGGCCAGGAGACTAATTGAGTCTATGAGTCTACCATAGATAACCAGTTTACCCCTAAAAGTTGCATGAAAGTCATACCTGAATGTTATAAAGTGCAATAGGTGTGCAACAGTTGTCCATTATCACTGGTCAAAGCCAAAGTTGTATCCAAGTCACACCCATCCAAAGTAGCGTCAAAGTTGCACTCCAAAGTCGGTGCAACTTTGGAGTCATACAAGTGTGAATGGAGCCTAATACCTTTGTAGAAAATTGTGTATTCCAAAACACCGGGAGCACTTCTTTCCTTCCCTAAATCCTATGGGTGGTGGTTTTACTGTAGCAGAAAACGTACCTGGCCTGCTCAGAATGCTGATGAGTTATTGCTGATTGAACAGTTTACACAAGTATATTGTATGTCATGGTTTAAAGCATCTGAAACATTATCTTTATTTTTTTCCCACATGTGGTAATAAATTGGAATAACTAAATATTTCTCTTTCTGTTGACGAACTTCAGTTCTCATTAAAAGGATTTAATTTGAAACAGAGGCACCGAGGTGTGAAAAGTTTGGCAATTTACCTGACCGCAAGCAATGAGCAGCTATAATCATGGTTTCATCGCCTCAGCTCAGAACATAATAAAAAATGTGGAGTGGAATCATAAAAAGTATATTGTACCCAGTAAAATGGAAAAATTATATTTTTTCCAATGAAGATCAAGGATTGTTTTTTAAGGGTTTGTGAGGGGAATATACTTCATACTTAATCATTTAAAGGGCCAGGCTGCATTAAGCTGTTATTTAATAACATCAGTGCTGGAGTCAATCACCCAAAGCAGTAATAAACCCAAAAGCAAAAGTGTATTATATTGCAATGTGTCAACTCTTAAATGCAGGAGGCTGCATTATTTTTTTTTTGCCTTTACTTTTACCTGGTGATCCAGCTAATAAGTATTTTTCAACTTCCTTTAACAGGCCAAGCTATCCAGCAAACGTGGCAGTTAGGGTGTTGAGACAAACCATTTACAACTGATAGGGGTGATTACAATGGTCATCTTTTAATTATTTATGTAAAGCCTTTATCCCAAAAGAAAAAAAAATGTTGCTGTAACTGTTCAAAATCATGGTAGCTGGAGTTCAGCCTTAAAGTGTTACTAAACCCACAACAGTAAAATCAGTCTGTATATGCAGTAAAGTATGCTTGTTATACTCACTGTGGAACCTAAGGGGTTAATCCTCTGCATTGTGTAAAAAGTCTGCTTGATCTTGCCTCCTCTGATTATCCCCTACTTGCATTGGCTCCAAAACATGTCCGGATAAGACAGGGTTACTGGAGTCAGGCTACACATGCTCAGTTTGGTGTGAGAGTTTGTTTTTTTCTTGGGAGAGTGCATGCGATCGGAACAGGGCCAATCAGCACTGTCCAGACAGAGACTCAGGGGTGATAGGACAGCCAGTGCATTATGAAAAGTCCTTCTACAAGCTTTAACCAGACACTGATAGAAGTCACAAGACTGCTATATACTGCTGATGAGAAAAGGTATTTTGAAGTTTATATTTACTAAAATAATTGCATTTCCATGTTCTGTGTACTATGGGAGACCAGATATAGTGAATGCAGGCTCCTGGGTTTAGTAACACTTAGGCTATGTTTCCACTATTGTGTCCCCAAAGTCGTGCGATTTTTTGCTGCGATTTTACCACAATTTTTTGCCAAGACTTGAAGCAATGCCTGTGTATTCATGAGGTCTATGGACCTCAAGTCACATCAAAGGGGGACCAAAGTAGTGCAGGGACTAGTTTGAAGTCACTGCGTCTTGAAGTCGCACAGATATGAATGGTACTCATTGGAAATCATGGTGTATGACTTGTCATGCGACTTTTAAGTCCCAAATCACATGAAAAGTCGCACTAGTGGAAACCTAGCCTTAATGTGTTAGTCAAGTCCATTTAAATTTGCTAGTCCATTTTCCCATTCTGGGATGTTACACTTGTTTGATCAACTTGTTGGAGATAAAATTCCCAACAAACCCCAGATCACTGTATTGTCCATGTTGCCAGGCTTCTATAAACAAATTAAGAAAAGCTTAGTTAGGCATTTCATCACTGCTGCTTGCTCTGTAATATTAAGACATTGGCGAGAGGTCGAAGCAACATTGCTGGCTAAATGGGCTTGTGAAATGAACAAAATTGACCATTTGGAACGTATAATTACACGGGGGGTGAGGATAAAACTGAATCCTACAGACTTATGTGGACAGTGTGGTCCAATTCCAGATACTCCTCTGAGTTTAACTCATTCATCTTTTCAAAGTGTGAAACCTTAGTCACTCTGGACAACCTCCCATTGTCTTCCCTTCTTTTTTTTTTTTTCTTCTCCCCTTTTACTGTCTCTCTTATCTGCTCTTTCTTTCACTTTCACTCTTCACTTTCACTCTTTCTTTCACTCTTTTCCTCACTAAACCATTTACCATATTACATATTATCAGTTGAATGTGTTGGTTACTCCTATCCAAATAAATAAATCCTCACCATGTGTGACTGACAATAAAGTGGCATAGAACTTTAAGGGTTAAACTTAAAACATTCAATGTTCATCCATAAAAAAGTTCATCCATATAAAAATTTCATATACAGATTAATAAATGATTCAATCTTCAAAATGTGCTCCTTTTGTGAACCTTCTTGAAAACGTCATCCTTGTGGTTCATGCATGCATTAATGTGCAACAGTGCCCACCACCCGTTCACCACTGTGCTCACCTCAATTTTAGACCTATAATAGGTCTAACATTGCCTTTCCCAGCTGGGGTGTACTCCGCGGTTAAACAGCTGATTCGTTTCCTCTCCCCCTCTCTCCTCTCTGAGTTTCACTATTCCTAGTTTTGTGTGGACTGTATGACAAATAGTCCTCTCTTCTCTGCCGATCCTTAGTTTAAAATAAACATGCTACCATGGTGTAGTTCTTAAAACTCCTTATATTATAATGATCTACTTACATTTAAAACAGAGACAATGCATTTGTTCCTATATCCAACAGGGTCAGAGCTCCCATGTAATCTCGATCAACTACATCACCCGACTACGCCCAATGCATATCGTTACAGCCACGTGACTTCCTCAGGGGTCATATTACATATTACTATTTCTTGTGTTATGTAGGTTGGGCCCGTGGGCCCCTTATTTTTCCAAGTACCCTTTCCTTTTTATTTGAGGGGGAATCTGGCATTGCTTATTTGCTATAAACCACCTGAAAGGTTTTGATAATGTACCTTATATGCATGTCCTGCTAATGATGTGTAACACTGTCTTCCATATTGCATTATAAATCGTTTGTCCTAATTCACAGCTAAGAACATTTGAGCATATTTGTCTTGTTTTGTAGGCATATATTGTATGCATTCATTTATTAATACTTAATAAAACCTAAATCTGCTAGTCCATCTAATACTACTCTCTCCAGATTCACAATGGTGCTGTCCAATGGTGTCTTTATTGCTCTTCCATCCAGGGTGAAATCATCCTAAGACAGTAAGTGTGTTTTTGGCCAGTTCCCTAGGTGAAAATAAAGGAAACCATTCTATAAAAAGAAAATGAATGAAGCTACCACATTTAAGGATTGATAGCAGAGACAATGCATTTGTTCCTATATCCAACAGGGTCGTAGCTCCCATGTAATCTCGATCAACTACATCACCCGACTACGCCCAATGCATATCGTTACAGCCACGTGACTTCCTCAGGGGTCATATTACATATTACTATTTCTTGTGTTATGTAGGTTGGGCCCGTGGGCCCCTTATTTTTCCAAGTACCCTTTCCTTTTTATTTGAGGGGGAATCTGGCATTGCTTATTTGCTATAAACCACCTGAAAGGTTTTGATAATGTACCTTATATGCATGTCCTGCTAATGATGTGTAACACTATCTTCCATATTGCATTATAAATCGTTTGTCCTAATTCACAGCTAAGAACATTTGAGCATATTTGTCTTTGTTTTGTAGGCATATATTGTATGCATTCATTTATTAATACTTAATAAAACCTAAATCTGCTAGTCCATCTAATACTACTCTCTCCAGATTCACAATGGTGCTGTCCAATGGTGTCTTTATTGCTCTTCTATCCAGGGTGAAATCACCCTAAGACAGTAAGTGTGTTTTTGGCCAGTTCTCTAGGTGAAAATAAAGGAAACCATTCTATAAAAAGAAAATGAATGAAGCTACCACATTTAAGGATTGATAGGCTGTAATATATATTTTTTTTGGGGGGGGGGGGGTAACAGCTCACATATCTAGAAATAGTAAGATTTCCCAGAAATAGCAGATTATGGTGGCAGAGTCCATAATGTATTTCGGCATAGAAGGGAGGTCATTGGTGCAGAGGATCCCTCTGCAGGGCAGATGAGTACGCACATAAGGGGTTACATAAAGAAGTGTTATTGTCAGGTTTAGCATTTAGATTAGTAGGGGTTAGTGTAAGAGCTACCAGGTGGGTTAATGTCAGGCTTACAGGGTAGAGTAAGTGTTACGGGGACAGGAAGGGTTCATGTGGGGGCTAGCGTTAGACTTAAAAGGAAAAGTAGTGTTATGGTTAGTATTAGGGTTATAGTGAGGTGTAGTGTGAGGTTTAAAGAGGAGGTTATAAAAGAATAGAAACCACCTCAATTTATAACTAGCTTTTGAAGGGTATTGCACAATACAAACAAATAGAAATTTCCCAGCACACTAACCAGCTAGCCTGCAAAAAAAAGAAAATGACCATGTCCAACAATTTGCATTCAAAACAGATGTTTTTGTTGCACACATTTGCAACTATATGTGGAAGCTGTACTGCCTCGCCAAGGCTTCTCTGTAAAGTGTGGTCCTAACTCTTAAATTTGCAATGGATAAATTAAGGGCAGGTATGTCTGGAAGGAGCCTATTCCTCAAAGGCTCAGGGACACATTAGCAGCCTAGCAAGAACACAATGTCAGCTGAAGTTAGAAATTGTGATGGCTGCCATTCTTGTGTGGCTTGCTCGTTGGATGCAGCATGGGAATACATTGGATGCCTTCAGCTGCCGTTCTTATCTTGTGGGCTTCTAATGTGCTCCTATGCCATTAAGGAGGAATGGGCTTTCTCCAGGCAAACCTGCCCTTAATGTATCTGCTGCTATATATGCTTCATCTTGGAGACTCTCAAATTTAAGAGTTAGGACTGCACTTTACAGAGGAGCCTTGGTAAGGCAGTGCAGCTTCCACATATATTTGCAACGGTCCTGGTTATTATAACGGAAAGAGTTAGGGTTAGGTCTACATAGGTCTACCGCAATATCTGGCAACCAACAGGTTTTCTCTTCCACGACCCGGCAATCCCCCATTCAACGTCCATCTAGCGCAGCCTGATGCGCGCCCAACATCTTCCCAGCAAGGACAGCATAACAGCCGGCAAAAAATCCTGGACCTCCAGCTTGACGGACACAGAAGCCACAGACATCCCTCAATACGGGTAATACCGACTATGTGGTAACGTTACCAATTGTCTCTATATTTTATGTCTGCTATAAGGCTTCACTGTCACCAATAAGCTAATCCTTAAACCTGGACTTAAACCCTTGTCCAATGACATTTACCGTTTGCTATGCTTGGAATCACTTTCTGTCACTCTTTATTAACAGCCTGCCGTGAAACTCGGGACTGATGGTGTTAATAATTAACATGGTCGCCTGACCTTCCATTACTTTGCCAAAATTGCCAAGCTTTCTCTTAATATATACTCCGCTACTAATGCTGCGTTTGCCGTGCTTACACCCTTAGAAACAGCTGATAACATTTTTCTAATCAGTATTTGGAATCCACACAGGTTATACGCTACAATTTGGAACATTGCAATATGTTTTGCTCTCCATAGAGAACTTCTCTGTGGGATGTTTACATGATAGGACAGTGACCTGCAGTGATTTGACATATCCCATGTGTGATCTTATTGAATGTCTCTGGAAAGCATCTCTGACCTTATTTCCAAATACGCCTCAGTGTGCATAGTTTCAACTACCTACTTGAAGTCTATCTTTATATATTCAATGGAAGAATATTGCACTACCTGCATTATATTTAGGCACTTTTTGTAGTTGAACTATCTGCCAGCTGTTGTTTCACATGGTGCACTTTGTTGTTATATGGTGTCCGTTCTTGTCTTGTTTTGTGTTGTCGGCATTCGTTAATAATTGTGATTAGCATATTGACTATTTAATGTTGGTCTGTCTCGGTTTTTCATGGGAAGCACACCTGTGAGTGTTCAAATATAAATAATCATAAATTAAATATCTTTATTCAATCCAATATTTTGAATCGATCAGTTTAATGTCTCCATAAAGTAGCTGCTTTCCTTTTTCTTTTTCTTTTTCTGGTCCTAAGTTTTGGGTTCCAGAAATTTCTCTATTTTCTTTGCTTAGGTCTACATAGAGAATTAGTATTATAGTTACAGAAAATTGTTGTCTACACTAAAACCTACCTGCCAAAGTTATTTCACCAACTAAATTACCACGGTGGTACCTTCCGGTATGGTCAGTAGCCTTGAAGACTGCAATAACCAACGTGCATAAGACTCTACCACTGCTCACCACTTCATGTGAAGAAAGAACCCTTCCTCATTCTCCTGTAATAAAGTTCAGCTTTGACTTTATTGAGCAGACGGACTGCTCATTCCTCAACAGTTTAAAAAGATGTCCTCTTTGAGTATTGTGCAGCAGGATTATCTTACCTAGCCTAAGGCTAATATATGCAATGGCTGACTGCCAGTACAACACCTGTGTAATTTGGCTTGCCCGCTGTCCCTGTAGCGGTGCAGTAATTTAAAAGTCTATAAAATTGGCAGTGTTTAGCAGTCATTGCAGTGGGTGTAAATTAAAGAGCAAAACATAATCTGATGCATCGCTCTTCCACATCAAATTTCTATGGTGAGAGAAGAACTAAGTTTGTAACCACAGTGATAGTTGGGTTTAGGAATGTGTGGATTGATTAGAGTCAGAACTAGGGATGACCTGAATGTACCTGGGTGCTGTTTTCAGGATGTTTACTGAAGAGCTCACAAGCTCTAAGGGTCCATTCACACCTGAGCAAAGCGATTTACTGGTGTTTTTCAGGCGTTTTTTTTCATGCCTTTTTACAGGTTCCGGCATTTTTGTTTAGCCAATAGAAATCACTAGGGGGAGGAGAGGAAAAGGAAATTAGGGGTAGACATGTACAAATCTGATCGGTCGAAAAATCATCGACCAATTCAAATTCTGTGTGAAGAATAGCTGGTTGTTGAGCAACGGGCCAGGAAGCTGGCCGCCGCGTCCTTAACAACTGATTAGTCATCAGCTGTCAGTGGGCTTCCCCAAATGTAAAGAAGAATGCGGCAATGAAAAGTAAACAGAAAGAACACGTCAATTTTTTTTTTTAAATGGCGTGGGGTCCCCCCAAAATCCATACCAGACCCTTATCTGAACATGCAGCCCGGCAGGCAAGAAAAAAGGGGGGGGGGTGACAAGCGAGTACCCCCCTCATGAACCATATCAGGCCACATGCTTTCAAAATGGGGGTTGCTTTGGTGTGGGGGGCACTGCCCATGGGGACAAGGGCCTCTCCCCCACAACCCTGGGCTGTGGTTGTGGGGGTCTGCGGGCGGGGGCTTATCATAATCTGGAAGCCCCATTTTAATAAGGGGGCCCCCAGATTCCACCCCCCCCCCCTCATATAAATGAGTATGGGGTACATGGTACCCCTACCTGTTCACCAAAAAAGTGTAAAAAGTGAATAAAGACACAACAAGAGTTTTTGACAAGGCCTTTATTAAAAAAAAAAAAAAAAATAGAAAACAATGTCCCCCAATGCAAAGTCTTCGCCAATCACGCTGCCCGCCTTGTGACATTTCTTAAATAGCTAAGCTGCAGAGTCACCCGATGATGTCAGCAGGTGACCCCGCCCTATGTGACATCACCGACCCAGCACGGCAGGATGCTTAATGCTTATGTGTGAACAGGGGCCCTTGAAATGAATGGGATTTGGCTTGTTGGGCATTCTTGAGCTTCACAGCTGAGCAATTTTAAAGCTGAAAATCGCTCAGGTGCAAATGGGGCCTAAATGTTAACTAAGTCAATGAGAACAGAAGCTTTAAAATTAATTCTGAGCATTTTCAAGGCTAATAGGCAGGGGACTGTCAAACAAATGGCATGGGGGCTGGGCACCGCCCAGGGGGGACGTGCACGTAGCAACCGAAAAAAAGTCAATCACAGAGCAACCCTGACTGGATACGTGTTTGACGACTGGAATTACCCTGGTAAAGGGATTTAATAAGCGCGTTTGACCATTTATATGATGGTCCACTGGATCCAGTAAGAGGCTTATTTATCTGGTGTCACTGGGTGGTGGAAGCACTGAATATTGAGATCGTTGGGACACCCATATGATAACTGAATTGCGAATTGATCATCTCTTTTTGAACTTTGTTTTTTAAATGCCCTTGTTGATGGGCTCCTATGGACTGATTATTATATTTGCTTTTATATTTTCTAATATATATAATATATATAATCACTTGTTTATTATTCTAGCACTGCTTTTTTATATTATTATACCTTTGCTGTTGGTGTCACAATTACTTAAGCAGCTGCTTATTTTAAATACATATGCTCCAGCGCAGGTTTTCCATATAATTCTAGATTGCGTTTTGCATGTATTCCCTTGCATTCAAGGGATCAGCACCAAAAATGCAAGTGTTGCGTTTTTATGCATTTTTACATGCATTTTGCAATTTGCTGGCCTGCCGACATCACAAGGGGACCCTGGTGGCTCCGCCCCTTATTTATTTAAGAACTGTCAGATGACGGGAGCTGAACTTTTTTTTTCAGGTCGGCTGTGGCGGCAGAGGTCATTATGGATCTACACCAGGGGACATATTTTTAAAGGTTTTTTTATTTGTTAATAAAAAAAATGTCAAAAACTTGTGTTGTGTCTTTACTCACTTTTTTGGTGAATGGGTAGAGGTGCTATGTATCCTATACTAATTGACATAGGGGGGCGGGGATCTGGGGGGCCCCTTGTAAAAAAGGGGCTTCCAAGTTTGGGAAGATCTGGGGAGACTGGGTGGAGGCGAAACACTTGACCATTGATTGATCCCTGTAATATAAAGTGGCCCTATGCCCCACTGGAGTGGTGACTGTGGATCCCTCGCCTACCGCGTAAATGTTTGATATCATTCTTAACTGACTGTGCACTCGCTGTCGATTAAATGTACCCTTACTGATTCTGTTCTGCCAAATTGGATGATTGTCTGTAAGTCGTTTTTTATTCTCTTCTCTGACACCTGATAATGTTTGTTTGTATTTGAAACATAAAATAAAAAGTTTTTGTTAAAAAAAAAAAAAAAAGGGGGCTTCCAGATTCCGATAAGCCCCCGCCCGCAGACACCCACAACCACCGGCCAGAGTTGTGGGAAAGAGGCCCTGTCCCCACCAACATGGGGACAAGGTGTTTTTGGGGGGGAAGGGCACCAAACCACCCCCTCATGTTGAGGGCATGTGGCCTGGTATGGTTCTGGGGGGTGTGCTCGCTTGTCCCCTTCCTTTCCTAACCTTCTGGACTGCATGCTTGCTTAAGGGTCTGGTATAGATTTTGGGGGGACCCCATGCCATGTTTTTAAAAAAAAAATTGGCATGGGATTCCCCTAAAATACATACTAGACCCGAAAGGGCTGGTATGTTCTGTTTTCTTGCCAATCTTTTTCTTACATTCAGCTGTCAGTGGGGAACCCAGCTGACAGCTGATGACTCATCAGTTGTTAAGAACGCAGTGGCTGGCTTGCCTGCTCACTCCTAAACAACCAGCTATTCACAGTGTGTCAAAGAGAAAAGGAAAAAGCAAAACGTATGAAAACTACATGCAAAAACGCGGGTTTAAAACCGCAAAATGCACCAGAAAAATGCATCAACCGCAGCCGAATTGATGCGAACCTAGGGTTGAGGATGAATTGCTACAAAATGCCTGCAGCTACATAAGTCAGTGGGGGCTTGTTTCAAAGCCCATGTCGTGTGTTTTAAGAATATATAAAATATGTTGTATTTGAATGCCCATTGAATTGCCACAGTTCTAAAATCGTCATGCTTATTCCATGAAATAGTTAATACTTTTTGGCTACACCGAGATCTCAGTCAATAGTAATGATTGGCCTGATGTCACCATGTAACCCAGATGTATCATGGTAGGGTTCCTATTTCGACCTTTAGTAGCTTGTTCATTAACGATCCCTGGGGAAAATATGTCAGCCTTTGTAAACACACAATAATCAATACTTGTTTTTCCAGCTATGCAAACAGAAGAAGAAAGAAGAGGGAATGTAAAGCACCAGCATTTATTCAGTGAGTACTTACAAGGGAAATAAACTTTGTCTGATTTATATTATTTTATATGTATTTATTTGTTAATGTATGCATGTATGTATTTATTTATTTTTAGCCATTTCGAGATTCTAGTTATCTCAACCTATGGGGTCAACAAGAACCAGAAAAATGTGCATTTTTAATTTAGCATTTTTTTTTTTTTTAATGTGCTGCTCTGGGAAAAATTCTCGCCTTCCCGTGTTGTGCATTATTTATAACACAAATGTATTTATAAATATAAAGAGAACATTTTTTTTTTTTAACAAACCCGAAGGAAGAAAGTTTGAAGGAAGGGAAGTTTTTGTATAGTAACGTTCATGGCGGAATATGATGAAAAGTTTGTGAACACAACACGGCAATGCAAACTACAAGCTGCACTCACCTGGGACACGGTGTAAACGGAAAATGCTCAGACTTGACAGAAAAAAGAAAAGTATAAAGTTTGCAGCTATCAGGTATAAAAATATAATGGTGCCTGGGTGCCTGTTGTGGGTTAGAGAAGAGAGAAGTCTGGAGCCGTCGCTTGATTATAACAAGTAGATCTGGGAATTGGGTACACTTGCAACAGCTGCTACTCTGGGCAGGAGGATCTTATCACTGGAGTCGCCAAGACATAGAAAAGGAAAGGGCTACAATATTCTATTTAATACATCAGTACTGAAAAGATAGGTAGGAAATGTGCCACGGAAATTAGGAGTGGCTTAACCACTTGCCTACCAGACCAATTCTGATCCTTCTCTCCTACCCTTATGTAAAAATCATAATTATTTTGCTAGAAAGCTAGAACCCCCAAACATTATATATATATATATATATATATATATATATATATATATATATATATACACCCTGTTTCCCCGAAAATAAGACCTAGCTTGATTGTCGGTGATGGCTGCAATATAAGCCCTACCCCCCAAATAAGCCCTAGTTAAAGTCTGTGTAGGTCTTATTTTCAGGGTAGGGCTTATTTTTGGGGAAACAGGTTAGGGCTTATTTGGGGGGTAGGGATTATATTGCAGCCATCACCGACAATCACGCTAGGCCTTATTTTTGGGGAAACGGGGTATATATATACAGTATATACAGTGCTTTGCGAAAGTATTCGGCCCCCTTGAACTTTTCAACCTTTTGCCACATTTCAGGCTTCAAACATAAAGATATAACATTTTAATTTTTTGTGAAGAATCACCAACAAGTGGGACACAATTGTGAAGTGGAATGAAATCTATTGGATATTTTAAACTTTTTTAGCAAAATGCGTGCAAAATTATTCGGCCCCTTTACTTTCAGTGCAGCAAACTCACTCCAGAAGTTCAGCGAGGATCTCTGAATGATCCAATGTTGTCCTAAATGACTGATGGTGATAAATAGAATCCACCTGTGTGTAATCAAGTCTCTGTATAAATGCACCTGCTCTGTGATAGTCTCAGGGTTCTGTTGAAAGCGCAGAGAGCATCATGAAGACCAAGGAACACACCAGGCAGGTCCGTAATACTGTTGTGGAGAAGTTTAAAGCCGGATTTGGATACAAAAAGATTTCCCAAGCTTTAAACATCCCAAGGAGCACTGTGCAAGCGATCATTTTGAAATGGAAGGAGTATCAGACCACTGCAAATCTACCAAGACCTGGCTGTCCCTCTAAACTTTCAGCTCAGACAAGGAGAAGACTGCTCAGAGATGCAGCCAAGAGGCCCATGATCACTCTGGATGAACTGCAGAGAACTACAGCTGAGGTGGGAGAGTCTGTCCATAGGACAACAATCAGTCGTACACTGCACAAATCTGGCCTTTATGGAAGAGTGGCAAGAAGAAAGCCATTTCTCAAAGATATCCATAAAAAGTCTCGTCTAAAGTTTGCCACAAGCCACCTGGGAGACACACCAAACATGTGGAAGAAGGTGCTCTGGTCCGATGAAACCAAAATCAAACTTTTTGGCCACAATGCAAAACGATATGTTTGACGTAAAAGCAACACAGCTCATCACCCTCAACACACCATCCCCACTGTCAAACATGGTGGTGGCAGCATCATGGTTTGGGCCTGCTTTTCTTCAGCAGGGACAGGGAAGATGGTTAAAATTGAGGGGAAGATGGATGCAGCCAAATACAGGACCATTCTGGATGAAAACCTGTTGGAGTCTGCAAAAGACCTGAGACTGAGACGGAGATTTATCTTCCAACAAGACAATGATCCCAAACATACAGCAAAATCTACAAAGGAATGGTTCACAAATAAACGTATTCAGGTGTTAGAATGGCCAAGTCAAAGTCCAGACCTGAATCCAATCGAGAATCTGTGGAAAGAGCTGAAAACTTCTGTTCACAAACGCTCTCCATCCAACCTCACTGAGCTCAAGCTGTTTTGCAAGGAAGAATGGGCAAGAATTTCAGTCGCTCGATGTGCAAAACTGATAGAGACATACCCCAAGCGACTTGCAGCTGTAATCGCAGCAAAAGGTGGCTCTACAAAGTATTAACGCAAGGGGGCCGAATAATTTTGCACGCCCCACTTTTCATTTTTTTATTAGTTTAAAAAGTTTAAAATATCCAATAGATTTCGTTCCACTTCACAATTGTGTCCCACTTGTTGGTGATTCTTCACAAAAAATTAAAATTTTATATCTTTATGTTTGAAGCCTGAAATGTGGCAAAAGGTTGAAAAGTTCAAGGGGGCCGAATACTTTCGCAAGGCACTGTGTATATATATATATATATATATATATATATATATATATATTTTTTTTTTTTTTTTTTTCTAAGAAGAGACCCTAGAGAATAAAATGGTGGATGTTGCATATTTTTATGTCACATAATTTTTGCGCAGTAGTTTTTCAAACGTAATTTGTTTGGAAAAAATACAATATAATTTTTAATGCACAAAAACACAATATAATACCCAATTGCTTGGTAAGATATAAAAGATGATGTTACACTGAGTAAATAGATACAAACATACATAGCGTATGCCCATAGAACGGGGCAAAATTCTGGTACCTAAAAACCTAGGCAACGCTTAAAGGCCTTTACGGGTTATCAGTTTAGTTACACAGGAGTTCTGGTGCTAGAATTATTGCTCTTGCTATACCATCTGTGGCAATACCTCACATATTTGGTGCAAACAAGCACAGGGGGGCTTTCAATTTTTTAAATGTTATTATGTCATTTTTATATTTTTTTTACGGTTTCTTTCATTTTTTTTTAGGATGGTAAACATCCCTTGTGACAGCAATAGGCAGTGACAGGTACTCTTTATGGAGAGATCTTGGGTCTATTAGACCCCCGATGCCCCCTCTGCCCTTACAGGCTTCTGATAACACCAAGATCGTTGTGATCAGATGCTTTTCCAATTTAAAAATGGCGTTGTCTATATCCAGGAAACTAGAAGTGATGAAAATGTTTGTCCCTTCCGGTTTCCTATACCTCAGACATCAGCTCCTCTGCAATCACTACAGTCAACTGGCAAAACCGCAGGGGAAGGCAATGAAAGGCCATCTGTAAAAGCGATTTAACGGCTAACTAGCCGATAGGATTGCTTATACAAAACAAGAGAAGTGCCAAATGGAAACAAAGATACCGGAATGATGCCTGTAGCTGCAGGCACCATCCCGGTGTAACCACTGCAACTCAAAGACGTACATGGACATCCTTGGGTGGCAAGTGGCTAAAGGAATTTGTGTTTATTAATTCATCATTTTTTTAAAACATTTATATTTTGTGATTTTTTTTTTTTTTTAGACTTTGTGAAAGACATTTTAAACTCTTCACATATGTGCATTTAATTGCATATTCTTTGTCTACTGCAGCTGACATCATTGGCATCATAACTCTTCTGCCATGAACTGACATTCCTTAGACCCTGGTAAGAAACTAGCCAGCCTATGTACTGTAGGTATCTTATGTAAAAAAAAGAAAAAGAAAGATGCTGGGTGTATCTTTTTGTGTTTATTCCATACTGCAGTAGTTATTATTAACCTGGAACCACTGATCAAGGTTATTATAGGAGTTGCCGATCTATAAAAGTTCCAAGACAACTCGAAACGGTATTAAATCCAAAGCCAAAAATGGAATATATTGCAGCTCAACCTTAGATGTGGTGGGTGGGTTGGTTTTCCTTTTTTTTTTAGGTTTTTTCCCCTCTGTTTTCACCTGGTGATCTGGTCAGTAACACACCTCCTGTATTACAGTGCCCTCTCTCTGAAAGAAGGATCACAGGGGGTGCAGCAGCAGACAGCAGCATTGTCAGTCGAGGGGGGATTGGGCAGGGGTCGGATATTGCTAAATGTACTAGAAGATTTAAATACATTAGCAAATTGAAGATGAACTCCTGCTGATACTTTATAATCAACTACAGCAAACAGTTTCTTTCCTTTTGGGATAAAGGGTTTAAATAAATAACTAAATATTTTTCAGGGTGCTCCTTATACCACTACCATCTTATTTTCTAAGACTTACTCAACGTAGAGTTACGTCCTTTTTTTGGGGTACTACCAAACCTCGTATACCTAAAACTACATTATACCTTAATAAATTGAGTGGAGGTTTGGGATTACCCAATTTTTCTTATTATTACAACACTGCACAGATTGCACTTCTCCCCAAATATCATGCTACAATTGAAGCACCCTTATGGGTAGCTATCGAATCAGTAGATTGTGATCCTATATCAGTAGCAAATATGCTATGGCTTTGTCCTGCTGATAGAGCTCATCTTTCTAATCCCATAACAAAACACACCTCTACAATCTGGGATAAATTCAAATGCTTGAATAATCTACAATCATCTCATAATCCCCTACTTTCATTCCTCAATAACCCGGCCTTTTATTCTGCTTGGAAATTTCCAAGATCATTCTCTGCATGGTCCACTTCGAATCTAACTCGCCTATATAATCTATCCTCTTCTACCAATATCCGTACCTTTCCAGTACTATATGAAACCTTTGGGTTACCTACAACAGAAATTTTTTGTTACCTACGAATTAAACATTTTTACGAACCACTTCTTAATACGGGTTCAACTCTTAACCAAATGACTCAATTTGAGCGTATCTGTATAAGTGATCCACATATCAGAGGACTTATCTCATTATTATATCATCAACTTAATGAGATCTCCAGTGGATCTCTGCCCTCATATGCTACCAAATGGGCACAAGACATGAAACGAGGATAGATAACAAAGATTGGTCTAATATATGGTTAGCCACCAAATCCTCTTCTCCAAATTGTTTTGCTGTAGAAACAAATTACAAGGTTCTAGCACATTGGTACTTGGTACCAGCTAGAATAGCCAAATTTATCCCTACATATTCACCTAATTGCTTTAGAGGATGTGACACTCCTGGTACACATTTCCACATATGGTGGCAATGTCCAGTTGTCAAGGAATTCTGGAAGAACATATTTCTTATGGCCTCTAAAGCTCTGGAAACTAAAATTTATCCAGACCCTGCTATGGTACTTCTGAACCTTAAACCCACTACTCTTACCCATACACACTTTCAATTGTTTATTCAACTAAGTACCGCAGCTAAACAAACGATCGCTAAGGCATGGAAGTCTCAAACTCTTATTGTAGCCAAAGCTAAGCATAGAATGAACAAAGCACTCATATACACTAAGATGACGGCTATTGAAGAAAATAAGATCAATACATTTTGTATGATTTGGCAACCATGGATTAAACACTTCTTCCCCACCGACTTTGACCAATCCTTGTTGCTACCACACTAGGTTTATACGGTATACCCCTTAATTAACTATATATGTCTACCACGGGCCAGGACACCTCCCTGAGCAACTCCTTCCTTCTATCTTTCCTATCCTTTCTTTCTCCCCCCCTTTTTTTTTTTTGTATTTTCTTTTCTTTATACATTGCAGGTATTAAGGATACTTATTCTTTATCTTTTTTATTTTTACTCTACTTATCTTACATTTAGACAATTTTATTCAGTTTGACTATTTATTATTGTCTTCATCCATACTCCTATCTCTTATAAAGTATGTAATGTTAACACAGTTGTAAGATGGTTTGTACATAATATTATATTGTACTACATTCTGATTTATGTTATGTATCCATGCATTATATGTCTTTATTTTTCTTTGTGAAAACTCAATAAATATATTGAACAAGAAATAAATAAATAAATAAAAGCTGATCATTGTAAGCATCCCCGTCAGTGGTAAATGGTTTGTCTTATTTCTGTAACTAATACAACAGACTTGTTGGCTGGCTCACCAGATGAAAATAGAAGAAAGAAAGCCTAAAAAAGAAAATGAATGCAGCCATTACATCTAAGAACCGGTAAGTTGCAATACAATAAATGCTTGTTTTAGGGTTTAAAGTAGAACTATAGGCAAAACCTTTTTAAGGTTATAACCCATCAGGTTGTTTTCCCCATCTGTATCCCATTGGGGGGATTTAACTTCACTTCCTGTCCCATAGCCAAACAGGAAGTGAGAGGAAATACCTGAAAATTATTTATTAGAATTATTTATTAGAATTTCCCCTTTTCTGGAGACAACCCAAAATTTGGGATTTTAATTTACTTTCACTTTCAATGATAATGGTAATGCTAAACAGGACAGCTGGAGAGGGACACAGACAGCAATGAAAACTGACAGGTGTTGTAATCCCTCTCCACTCAATCCACAAATAAAAAAAAAAAAAGATTTTGCCCTAAGTTTTACTTTATTACCACTTTCTACTATGTGCTGCCCAACCCAATTCTGACAGCACTCACATACATGCAAAAAAAAAATCTGCATTTTTTACTAGATAATTACTTTGGAAAACATATTCCACTGTGATGGATTAACCTCTTTACTTAATAAAAAATTTTGTATGGGAAAAAAAAATTACTTAGAACCCCCAAACATTATATATTTTCTGAAAGCAGAGAGGTTCGGCGAACGTTACTAAAGTTCAAGTCCCCTTCAGTACCCCAATGAAGCCAATTGGAGATTAATCTTAGAAATCAGTAATGGTCAATTTCTGGGCCAATAGGCAGGAGATTGTCAGGCAAAAGACAATGGGGAGCTGGCCACTGCTCTGGGGGACACATACCAATGCAATAAAAATAAGTGTTGAGCAGGTAAAGGGTCTTTAATTGGGTGCAGTATTGAATATAAAAAAATCCTTCAAACTACATGCTTAGGGGATGCCTTAAAGCTGTATGTGATTTCACTGGACATTACAATTCTCAGGAACAGCATCAGGGACACCGTATTGTGGCGTCACATAAATTGCATGTGTGATAATTTCGTTTACTAATGTACTAGTGTGCCAACAAATAATTTGTTGGGCAATATGAACCCTTTATTAGCTAAAAAATGTTAAGTCTTTTTGATAATATGGATAATCTGATATTTAAGAGGGAAAGAGCAGGAAGATTAAAAAAACAAAAAACAAAAGTTTGTTTATTTACTATTATTGAAGACCGAAAATTGTACAGATTTGTGACACACCCATCAGTGCAGCCTATCAGTGCCCATCAGTGCCCATCAGTGAAGGAGATAAATTACCTAATTGTAAAATTTTATAACAGAAATTTTTCCAAAATGTTAATCTTTTTTTGCTTTTTGCAAAAAATTAAAAAAGGAAAGGTCTATCTGTCTCAAATTGAATATGAGTACAGTGTTACATGACTGTGCAGTTGTCATTCAAAGCTGCAATATCGCTGAAAGCCAAAAATTGGTCTAGTTAGGAAGGGGGGTTTTGTCCAGTAAGCAAGTGGTACAGATCTACACCACAGATCTTAGAAAGGAAATTCACCCCCTGGATTCACTGGGAATCTTTGCACTCCATCCTCCTTCCACATACAAAATGAGTAAAAAAAAATTCTGTGTTTGTTTTTTCTGCACCAACCGCTGGCCATCCATTTTTCCTAGGTGAGAATGAGGTGTCCTGTGCTGTGAAGCCTTCTTGGATGTGAACGTCACATATCCAGGGGGTGGGACTGAAATTCCTCTTTAAGCCTATGTGGACAGGCTACAGTTTCTGAGCAACTGTGCTCATTGCATCAGTAAAATTAAATTTGACTAAGGAGGGAAAAATTGTACATTTTTACACCTCAGCAATCAAACTTTTTTTAACAGGCCAAAACTTCTTAGAGGTTAAGCAGGCATACTGCATCTGAAACTGAAATATAATTATTAATAGTACCTATTTGTTTTCAACAAAAAATAAAAAATTGCACAGATTTGTAGTACACATATAAGGCTTTTATTGGATAGGCCTTATATGTAAATCCGGAGAGAAAAAATATATGAATTTTAAATGAGACTGAAGACCAAAAACCTTTAAAGGTTAGCACACAGATCTGTAATTTCTAAGTGACAGAATTAGTATATTGCATCTGTAAATTTCTTAAAAGGCCTTTATTGGATAGGCCACAATTTCTGAGGAAGAGAGCAAGCACAGTTCATATGGGGAAAAAAAAATTTAATTAAAGGAGACTGAAGACCAAAAAATGTTACAGGAATGCACACAGCTCTAAAATTTCTGAGCAACTGAATGGGCATATTGCACCTAGAGCAAAAAAGTTATTTTTATGTACAATTGGAAAATATAAACATTGAACAGAATTGCACCACGCTTTTTAAACCTTTATTGAAACAACCCTAAATTTCTGAGAGACAGTATAAGCTGACTGCATCTACAAACAAAAATGTAACTTCTTTTTCAGAAAAAATAGAGAAACATTTATAGCTTGTAATCCTTTGAGACTGAGATTTGCTTCAGGTTTTAAAAATTCCACACATCTGCAGAACCAAATCTCATTCTTTTTAATAAGAGGCAAATTTGGAAGGAGAGAGTCAGCTTCTTTCAGACGGAATTATGAATAACTTATGGATTAGCTAAAAATAATGTCTTTCATTTTAATGGGAGTGGATTATGGAGACAGGGATTAGTCTGATTTCAGAATGAAAATTTAATAAAATGCATTTTAAGACATCATATGTAATTTGTATCTGTTTAATTAACCAATATGTATCCTTTTTCATGGTAGACAATTTTGGAGGCAATGATTTTTCATATTTTCCCCTTAAATATAATGAAACTGAATTGTTTGCAAAAAAACATTTTATAAATTAAATTGAATAATGTGCTGAACTGAATCACAATCTTTAGAATGTGATGGCGTTTTGGAAGTAGAGAGTAAGCATATTTCACCTGAAACTTTGTTTTGCCAGAGACACTGTATAAACATTGTACATATTTGAGGCACACCATCTCATAATTTTTAAATGGAGACAGTTTGGGAGGCAGGGAGCAGGCATTTCTAAAGAAACATGAAATGAAAATGTATTTCCTCAATAATGTATAAAACCTGATCAGATTTGATGCACAGAACCACATCTTTTTTAATGTAAGAACATTTCAGAAGCGGGGAGAAGTCATATTTCAGCCATAAATAAGCAATGAGACTGCTATGTACTGATGCGCTATTATAATCGTACTGATGTGCCGCACCAAATCTTTTTTTTTTTTTTGATAAAAGATAATTTCTAACACATCCATAGCAATATAATTACACAGTCATTTATTTTTAGAAACATGTTACACATTTTAAAAGTTTTCTTGCACAAAGTGTCCTGCTTTTAAAATTGGATTACATTTTTAAAGCAACAAAAAGTTTTCAATACACCAAACCAATGCTTAAGGTGACACAGATATTATCTGCAGATTTAATTGAAGGAATAATAATTCTTTGTGCATGTTAATTGTCTTTTTTCCTGAATGATTATGTTTTTTTGTATTTAGGTATTTTGATTTTTCAATATTTGTAATAGCTGATTTTTGTGGGAAGACATGGGAGGGGCTAATGACCATGACCAAGGTTCCACAATCTCAAATTACCTCAGAGAAAACAGGCAGACTTAGACAGGCCATTTGTCATATTACAGCGTTTGTTGGAGGAAAAAAAGGTGCAAATCTTTTGGCACAAGAAATACTCTAAAAAACATGTGGATAATAAGGTCATTTCATGTGGTCTAAGGATCCAAATTTTTCCAAACCTAAAGAAAATTGATGATTCTTTGAAATACACATGGGAACAGAATTTACAATCCTGTTCCCTAGAGATGATCTTCATTTTATGCAAACGGTATGAAAACGAGATCGCTAATTTAGACAAACTAATTCAGAAATGGTATAATGAGCACTTTTCAATTATCACTACTTCTAGGTTCACTAAGAAGGAACGATAAATCAAAGAACACATCAAAGCATACACTGTAGGTATTATTCATACCAAAGAAAACAAATTTACACGAGATAGACTAGCTCATGAAAATGGCTATGCCTATAAATGGATCCAAAGCACCTACACCAGACAACCAAAAAGACATACTACTCCAACATTATCTAAAATTGATGATGGTACTTCCAACTTACCTTCTGCTTCTTCCATCTGTTCTAGTTAATCCACGGTTTATCATGACCTTTCAGAGGACAGACTCCCCAAAAAACATAAAGGGGAATCTGGCACTACATCTCTGGAATCCTTAAGGAGTACTTTTGGGTCTGCACTTTCTTGTTGACCACATGTATACCTACTTAGACCACATGTATACCCAAGACTCTGGATCATACCCAGAGTCTTGTTTTGGGAATTCCATCCCCTTAAGAGACAAGGGGGGTTATTTACAAAAGGCAAATCCACTTTGCACTACAAGTGCAAACTACAAGTGCAAAGTGCACTTGAAATTGCACTGAAAGTGCACTTGGAAGTGCAGTCACTGTAAATCTGAGGGGGAAATGCAAGGAAAATGAAAAAATGCATTTTAGCTTGCACATGATTGGATAATAAAATAAGCAGAGCTTCCACTCATTTCAGATCTACCCCTCAGATTTACAGCGACTGCACTTCCAAGTGCACTTTCAGTGCAATTTCAAGTGCACTTTGCACTTGTAGTTTGCACTTATAGTGCAAAGTGGATTTGCCTTTCGTAAATAACCCCCATAGGAAATACAGAACTAGAAATTATAAATATTTCTTCTTGTTCACTCACTTCTGATGGATTCAAGTAGTAAAACTTGGTCTGACCTTTTGCCCAGAATCTAATGCTGATAAATTTCACATCACTAAGGACATACATGCCTGAAAAAGGCATACAACAAAGTTAAAAAACAGCATAGGAATTCTCTTATTTTTTCCAATAGACCTAAAAACGCCATTTCCATAAACATATTAGGGATCATATAAAACCTATCCATAAACGTCTTATGGATATGGCAATTAGTTGAAATGTAGACTATACATGCCAGGGGTGGAAGCATTGTTCAAACTTTATTACAACTAGAAGCCCATTGGATTTATGACTTGAAAGTGACTAGTTGTCCAGGCTTTAAAGAAATTCTAAGTTTTAAGACATTTTTGTAATCGCAGCCATAGGCCTCTCCAATACCAATACCAATGTTTCCTATACTATTAACCATTCCAACATATAGCCATTTGGTTAATATATCTTTATATAATGATGATTTTCTGTATTGTATTATTTAATTATATATGTAATGTATATTATGTGTTTGTTTACTATGTTTATTATGATTAAACTGTGTTAAATGTCTATACATATCTAGGTTTGGTTTGTTATGTTTTGTATACTCATTTTCTCAGTCTGTTCTGTCATGGTGATTGACCTATATCAATCCCAAGCACTGTTATGTCTCTGGTGCACATCAGCTCCAATGATCCCTCACTCCCTGTCTGCATTCCATACGGACGCCCATGGCACTTGCGGGAATTCTTCTTGGCAGTGCCTGATCCATACCACCTTGCACCTTGATGGGTTTCTTTTTTGGCCATCTCTCCTCCGGATGGTGCTCTGCTTTGTTCCCTCTGGATTGCCCAGTTCTGGTTCCCCCTGGATACCGACTCTCCCTGACTGCCTATCAGATGCGGTGTTCCACGGGTTTGTGTGTCATCAGAGCAACTCCCCTGTTGATGCAGCTTGCATGGCCCTCTGGCCTTGGTAGTTTGGTTGCCAATTTCAATCTTGGCGCATTCGCAGTGGCATTTTTGCGTCCGCACTCGGCCGGTGACCTCAGATGTCGACCGAGTGGGGGACGCATAAAAAAGGCAGCTCTGGGTTACACGGATGTGTATTCTTACCAATACGATATTACTGGCTATTTACACTCTTATTCTGTCCCTGTGCGTCTAAGACCTTTTATAACTATGTAGACCTCTTGGCTGAAATATGCTAATTGCTTTGAACTAGATTTTATAAGATGACTCTCCCTAAGTTTGTGAACTGAGCTTGCTTTGCCCAGCACATATTTTTATCTTAACAATAAGATCCCTTTCACACTGGGGCAGCGCCGCGTTAGCGGTAAAGCACCGCTAGTTTTAGCGGCACTTTTCAGCCACTAGCGGGGCGCTTTTAACCCCCACTAGCGTCCAAATAAAGGGTTAAAATCGCCCATGTTATGGTGCTGCCAAATCAAATTAATTTTAATGGGCAGGGTGTTTTGGGAGCAGTGTATACACCGCTCCCAAACCGCCCCAAAGATGCTGCTTGCAGGACTTTTCAGAATGTCCCGCAAGCGCACCGCCCCAGTGTGAAGTTATTGCCATAAAAGTTATTGCCATAAAATAGTGTTTGGGGACCCGGGTACTGCCCCAGGGGACATGTATCACTGCAAAAAAAAGTTTTAAAAACTAATGTTTTTTCGGGAGCAGTGATTTTAATAATGCTTAAAGTGAAACAATAAAATTAAATATTCCTTTAAATATTGTGCCTGGGGGGTGTCCTTAGTATGTCTGTAAAGTGGCATCGTTTTCCCATGTTTAGAACAATACCACAGCAAAACACTTTTTATGGCAATAAATTGCATATAAGCCTTTAAAATTAGCACTTTTGGTTTTTCATGTTAATGTCCCATAGACTTTAACAGTGTTCCGCGCCTTTCGAATTTGCCGCAAACACTTACGTTTGAACATCGGGCTCATCCCTACATATGATGCATCTGCTGCCGATAGCTGCTGGCAGCAGACAGCCCTGGGGCATGGAGTAAAAAAAAAAATTTTGATTGATTTACATGAATAGGCACCTCACTGTTGCTTATCCTTTCATCAACAGCAGGTTTCATGCCATATCGTCCATGAATCAATATACTGCCAGCCTCTGGACTGTTGGGTCTTATGAAATCACACTGAATGCCATTGGGGTACCACTTCATTCTCTGTATCCATAATGCTGCCAGCTGTCCCTCACTGTAAACTTCCACAAGCTGACGAAGGGCTGCTGGGACAGTGTGTGGGGTTGCTGGGACAGTGTGAGGGTTGTGGCTTTGGACAAAAGATCATTGGCCAAATCTAAATCTTGCACCATACAAGAGCTAATAAAAGTTGTTTGCACTGCATTATGGGATACTCAGTATGTTGGCAGGTGCAATCTGCTGTCTCCACTGCAGGTGGCGCAGCGGCAATGCAGGGGAATAGGAAGTCATGAGCAACAGGGTTTCTCTATGGTTTTCTGAATTACAGGGGCAGCGATCTGGTTGGATGTCGGCCGCCCGTGTGAATCTGGTAGCCATTGTGGGTGTGGCAGAGTCTATTTAAGACACTGCCCCCTGGGTTTGGCATTCAATGTGAGTGGGTATAGGTACCCTGTTAGGGATAGTACTAATGATAGGGAAAGGTTCCTGACGAAGAGGGAAAGCATTGGGTTGCATCTCTTTGGATACCCTCCTGATTGGTCACGAGATGGGCAGGCTGTATTCTGTCCCCTCTCAACAGATGTTGTCAGTTCGGCTGGAACCTGCTTCTTCACGTTACTGGAAACTGTGAGTGTGTCGGCTGGGTAGCTGTCCCACCGGGTTATTGTTAACTATTGCTGCCTTACTTCAATACAATTATTCAATTGGAAATGTCTGTGTGAATTATTGCTGCTGCTGCCCCCACCTACAGGCAGAGCAATTCCTACCGAGCGTCCCTAAAGTTTGGATTGTATCCAAAATACGTGAACAGCTGAACTCTCAGCTCAGCCTGGAATGGTGTTTGTTTTGTACAGGCAGAGAAAGTCCACGCAGCTAGTGGTTCCATAATGGCACCAACCAGCATTGCTGCTCTTCCATCTTCAGAAAAAAACATAATAAAAATGCAGTTCCAGCATTGAAAAACTTAGGTAGCCTATCCATAGCAATAAATTATAGCATCTATGATTTATGATTAGAATAATTGGCTCTAACTGTACATCAATTTCCCTTTATAGCGGGCAGATGGAACTTGTATCCAGATTACTTACAAAGCTGCCATTATTCCGTGTCTCTTTGAAGAGCAACATGCTCTGGTTTTCTTAATGTTTGTAAGTGTCACATAGACTCATGAAAAACAGAACAATCAGAATCATGGCTGTTCTGCCTCCAGCAGAATATCAATTAGTTGTTTGCCTGCAATATCAGATTTGACCACAAGATGGTGGTAAATTTACAGTTTTGCTGAAACTAGAAACTGTTCACCTTTAACAAAAGTTCCCATCATTCTTCAGTCTAAGGAAGAGACATGGGTGCATCTTGGGAACACAAACTTCATCATAGAGACTGAAAGAAGGAACAAGCTATCAGAGCACATGTTGGACTAAAATTTGCATCCACTTGCATCGCTGGTGAGAATTACTTATCGCCATCTACTGACTTGCTTATTTATTGTATTTCTGTATATTTTATATACTAATTATATGTATCCGTATTTGTTTTTTCTCAATAGTTTCACCCACCCTGTTTTTTTAATAAAGCTTCAAGATTACACCCAGTCTGGCTTATTGCAGAATAGGAGGGTTTAGCTGCATGTCAAGCTACACACAGAGAAACGTGTAGCAGGGACAGAACAATGGCATCATTCCCAGCAGCCTTCCCATGCCACACTGCCTTTCCCCATGCTTCTGTTGTGTTAACAGCATAGGATTGAGGAAGATATAATAAGCAGCTAGCAACACCAAAGAATTGAAATTCCACAGAGGGCATCCATGGTCAGGTACATTTTGCTGGTATAAAAATACAGCTCAAACCCGGCACAAAATGTGTTTTTATGTAGCAAAGCAATTCAAATTCTAACATAACATTACTGACATTATAGGGAGAATAGATGGCACTCCAGTAACCACAAGTAAATGAAGCTTCTCAGTAATTCAACAGAAGTCATGTAAACACAATTCAATTTTGCAATTGCCCCTCCGCAATCTCCTGCAATTCTGTCCACTATAATCAGGAGACACTATTTGATCTTTTATGTTTTTCCTTTCAGAGTTCTATAAGCTGGTAAAGTCAGGATTCAGATTATACATAAATCTAAACTACAGAAAATGGGTATTTTAATGCTGCACACAATCCTTACTGCCCAGAAACCCAAAGCTTCTCTGATGACATCATTTGTAACGTCAGATAGGGAATGGAACCATTGATATTGGAAGCCTGAAGCGTAACTCCACTTTTGCAGTCAGATTTGAGAAACTCCAATCTATGTTTGTTATGTAATATATAAATAGTTCTCTGCGCTACCAGATAATTGCCAAAAAAAATAATAAATCAAATCAAATTAGTGGTTCATATACTTATTATGGTGTAATATTGAAGGTTATGCGCAAGATCACTGTACATTATACATTTGTTATGTGTTCCTAATCACACAGCATGGCTTTTTTTTATATTTCTTACCAGGGACGGTGCGTCCATAAAGGGCGCAGGAGCGCCGCCCCCCTCTCCTGTCACTCTATACACCATAGATAGATTCATGCATTGCATGAATCTATCTATGGTCACTGCTGACACCCCCTATTCAGGTGTCCAGCCCCTTTTCGGTCACCGGGCGCCTGAATTACAGCGGTGGGGGTGTTTTTTGGAAACACCTGATTAGCGCCGTAGGCGCTAATAGGCGTCCAAAAAGGTGACAAGCGGGCGCAGCGCTGTGCGTTCCTTGTCACTCAGCACTGATGTTAGCAAACTGAAGGAATTCGGTTTACTAACATTGTACTGCCCCTTAGCCAATCAGGAGCACAGTCAGAAAAGATGAGTAGAAAAAAATATGTCAGTGGCCTCCTCCTGTAAAACAATTCCTGTTTTGGAGGTCGTCTCATTGTTGCCCATCTAGTGCACCTGTTGTTAATTAACACCAAAGCAGCAGAAACTGATCAACAACCCCCTCTGCTACTGACTGACTGACAAGATCAATATCCCAGGAGTTTAATTGACTTGATGCTATTGTAGCGGCCATAACCCCTTGGGGCGACCTTGAATTTTCTGGGCTTACCAATTACCTCCTCCTTTTAGCTCGTGGTTCGTTGTCTAGGGGTTCCCCGGGTTAGTACCCAGTAACTTCGGAAGCTGACACACAAAAGTCCCTTTTGAGGATTTTTATTTTGCAGGGGTAACATCCAACTATATCACAGTCTCATTTGGGAATAGAGGGCATGGGTGATAAAAACTCAGGCACTTAGAACTGCTGACATCAATTGAATGTCTCTTAGCTAGCCCAGAGAGTAGCCACTCGCAACTGGGCGCTTCACTGCTGGATAAACCTCTAACCCTAGATTTAGCAGCCAACATGTGATCCGGAAAATTTGCAAAGTCTCTGCCACAGACTAGATTGTAACTGAAGATAAGTTAGGAACCTTTCCCACAGTACCTGGATCTCTCAGCCTTCTTGGCGATACTGTGAAAAGTGTGGATTCTCTAGTGTCCATACAATTTCAGCCCCCAGGCTCTTACCGAGCAGCCAGCTTCTTGGCCCTCCTCCAAAGAGTCCTCCACTGGTCACTTTTACGAGTTGCCGTGTCTCTCCAATGCCGAGAGCACACCGGGACACCTCCGAATCCTCCTTCAGTTACTGGGCCTCGAACTAGCCAGTTCCGAGGCTCGGGAACGGACGGATCCCCACCCCAGACCATGAGGGCCTCTGGGGCTGGTCAGGGTGACCATGCTTATGGGGACGGCAGACACTCCTGGGTCCGGGACCCCTCACAGGGTTGGTCTGGACCGGAACCAGGAATCAAAAGAGCAAGCCGAACCCTGAACACGTGACTTCAGCATCTTAAATACCCCTTCCCAGACTACACAGCGGAGCCAAACGCGCCCACTGATTGGCTCCGAGAAAGATTGGTACCTAACACATCCAACCAGGCTTGGTTCTCAGCATGTGCAGTATTTTTGCTTATTAAAGCATTAATACACCACAGAGGTACCGGTATTTATGCTTTCTTGGTTTTATCACAAAGGATCTTAAAAAACACAAAACAAAACAGTCACCCAAACTGATACTTCAGGTTTCAGTAGATGCCGAAGGATTAAACCACCATTATTTCTCCTAAGGACTCTGTTGGTAAGACCTGTGTGCTGAGTTCTTACATCTGAACACATGCTCTTGCCATTATGAAAGATTCCACTGTACCTGTTATATTTTTCAGTATGTTATATAATGGAGACTGCAAAAGAAGGAGCCAGAACACACAAAGATGGACAAAAAGAGTTAGCAGGGGGATCTTACAGCAGGAGTATCTATGACTTAAAGCTCAACTCCAGGAAAAGTAAAAACGATTACTAGATGCAAAGGGTTGATTGTTTGTTTAGGTTTAAGGGACTTGTTAACTGACCAGTGCATGCTGGGTGGGCTCAACTATATAAGAACTGTCAAATGGCAGAGCCTGCAGTAGGCGGCTAGCCTTCATCGTGGGTGGAGCCTTATTTTTTTGACTTATCAAAAACCTGTGTACTGTTTTTTTGGTAAATGAGTAGGGGTACAATATACTCATTCGCATGGGGGGGGGGGGGGGGGCTGGGATCTGAAGGGGGCTTCCAGATTTCGATAAGCCCTGCAGACCCCCACAATCAGAGTCCAGGGTTTTGGGAAAGAGGCCCTTTGTCCCCATCAATTCATTTGAGCACACCACAGAGCGGGGACACTCATAGTATTTAGTATACATTTTGGCCAAAATTTATGAAGATTTATTTTGTAAGCACAGTACTATTATGATACAGGCTATTGTCATCCGACACACAATGGTCTTTTTATACAGCAAAAAATTTGCTGTGTAAATGCCTCTTTATGCACTAGATGCATTCACGCAGCCGTCACAATAATACCCGTAATGCATCTATTATCATTATTTCCTATGACTTTCAACTCCATCTAGTGGCCGTAATTTGGTATTTTCCTGATCTAAGTTTTTCAGAAAAATGCCACATTGTGGCCACTAGATGGATCTGATGATCATAGAAAATAAACATGAGACACATAATAGTGGTTATGTAACTGCTGTATGAATGCTTAAGGCCTTTGCACAGTAATTTTTTTTTAAATAAACCCCATAGTTCCAGTGTTACAGAACCCACGATTTATTTACACTGCACACATTGGTATAGTACAGTTATCTATCAAAAAATAATTTAAAAAAGAAGACAAACACCTTTTAAGCTTTAACTTTCTTCTTATTGTTACAGCTAATAATAAACCTGGATCTTTGTCTGTAGACTTTACTGAGAGTTAATTAAGTGCTGTTTGGTCTGTGGACCGGGAGAAGATATATGAACCCGTGTTCACTAGGAAAGCAATGTGAGAGGCAGTTAGTAATTAACTATAACGTTCAGCCATCGATAATCCATTCCCTTGTTAAAGTTCAAGGCGGACCAAAGACAAAGGGGTACGCTGTGCAATAATGGCTTCATATTGGGCTTGAACTCCATTGGCCAATTAAAAAAAAAGATTATTATTTTAGTACGCACCCACAGAAAATGGTAATTGGTTATATGAAAAAAACTATAAATAACATTATAAAATGGATACTTGCTAGAACACATCTAAAGTGGCTCAGTTTTGTCCTGAATTTTTCTACCATAAAATGTCCTAAAAGCTCTTTTATTTTTTTAGGTTCACTTTTGCATGTCCCAGAAGCCCCCTTAGGGTTTTTCCACAGGGATGGCCAGGGGGCTGTAAAAAACAGGCTGATGAGTTGCTGTTTTACTGACACACCCAACCACCTGCCTAAATTCTACCATTACAACCAAATGGCGCTGTTCACATGCCATGCCCGTGATACTCTGCTTTGTGGATGTGGCAATTTTGACTGGAGCTAGTAGAGTGAAACATGTCCATTAAAGTTCAATGAGAGAGTGCCGCAATTGCAAGTCAAACGCTTGGTTCGTGGTTGTGGTGTAGTTTTTTAATCAAAAATCCTCCTGAAAAAAGACATTCAGGAGGAGGTGCCCGAATGCATGCCAGCCGATGCTATACCAACCTCTGAAAATGGATCCACTGCAGATCGCTGTGGGTGGTAGGTACTGCCGTCAATAAGAAGGAGCCCATAGACTTATATTGTATAGAGATGACAGTTTCCTGGTTCCTCCTTCCACACCTCATCAAGGTGCTAATTATATTTTTAGATAAAACCTTTTAATTACATACCTCTTTTTAGACCCAGTTATCAGGTCACCTGAGTCCAGGTGACAGGTGTACTCTGTAGGAGTCAGGAGTGCACCGCTAAGGTAGTGGACCCTAGGACTGACTGCTGCGGATTGAACTCTGAGATGTTCTGGATGCAGGTCTACTGGAGCATCAACACAGATCCCACTGGGAGCTAGAGCATAGATTCCCCAGGGCACGGAGTCTAAGAGCCAGCAGGTGTTCACCAGAGTCTCTAGTGGTAAGGATGGACTGCGCTGCAGTCTGGCTCCAGGTCGCGGCCCCCAGGGTCTCACAGCTCATGCTCATGGTAGGCTACAGGAGAAAGAGGATGGAAGCAGCAGACTGGAACAACAAGGATAGTAAAGGGATAAGCCAAGGTCGGGGGCAACTAGCAGACAAGGATAAACATAGAACATGTCAAAGGTCATGGTCACAAGCAGACAGGGATAGTCGAGAACAGGCCAAGATCGGTAACAGGAATCAGATGTAGGAAACACAGCAAGTAGCACACGAAAGCTTAACACATAATGGTTGATCAGCAAGGTTGGCTTGAAATGCTCAGGTTAATATAGTGTTACTAGTTAGAGGCTGAGGTGGAGCTATGCCGAGGGAAGAGTACATAAGCAGTCAGGTGAGGGTGGCTGGCCTCTAAAGTTGAACACATGAAGCTGACAGAGAAAGATTACTGCATAACCATGACACCAGTGAAGTCATCACCGGGCCTATGTGCTTCTTTATGTAAAGCAGGCAGATCATGGCTGGTGGGAGGGGTCAGCAGGGTTCTGTACATAGTTTCCTGAAAACATCACAGTGCCCAACACCATTACTTCTCACAAAGCCCTCAATCCTGATGCAAGCAGTCGGCTGTCCCTTGGGAAGACATATGAAAATATCAAAATGCCATGATGGTAGGGTTGCCACCTTTTCTTCAAGCCAAATCCGAACACTTTAGCAGCCTGGGACACCTTTGGGCGCCCCAAGTAGAGTAGTTATGTGGTGCACAACAGATTTGTGTGTGTGACTATCTTGGTTACTTGGGGATACGCAGACCACCTGAAACCCGGACACATGATTCAAAACCTGAACTGTCGGGGTGAATCCCGGACAGGTGGCAACCCTACTTGATGGGTGCATGTCAGTCTAGAGGAGAGGGCACTTGTAGGCAGAATGTATTTGCACACAGTCTGAATAAAAAAAAATAAAAAATATATATATATATATATAGTCAGGATTTAGCTCAAAGAGGATCACCTTCCCTGAGAAAAAGGTAGTCCAAACAGCAGGTTTCTTAAAATCTGAATTGTAGCCATTTTTTTTTAAAAGGTTGCATAAAAATAACACAAAAAAAAACTGAAATAAATCCTTGCCATCCAGGCATTAACTGAACAATTGCAGGTTCCTAACTCAACAGGTGATGAGCTTCTCCCAGTCACCCACAAAACAAAGATAATGCAAACCTTTTCTCTTACAAAGCAAACTTCCCATAAGCAACTCTCTCAGGTTTTGGCTTCCTGAGTCCCAGGCCAAGAGTAATCCTTTTGCTCCACACCACAAAATATGGTCTGGAACCAACCCTGCCAAGGTGGCTGGTAAAACCCGGACGTATTCCCCCCTAGTTCTGGGCAAATGAATGCATGCGAGGTAAAACATGACGTCCATCAATCACCTTGCCTTTCATAATGTCACAATATATATATAATTAATAAATACAGAAAATGACAGTGGCGGCAGATTGAAAAGAATCAAAATATGGCTTGTGTATCAATTGTAAATTATATTTAATAGATATAAATTTATATATACCTGTATATCTATATATTATTATTTATTTTTATTTTTTTATGAAATTGGCATTACCCTTTAGACACAATTTATGTCTAGAATAACCCGTGTCCTCAGCCTGGCCAGTCCTCTGGGAATATGCCCAACAGGGTAAATTTGGGATCAGGAGTCAATTGAATTGAACAAAGTTCCTATAAAATTTGAAATATTTCTATCCAGTACAGAAATAATTTAGGACAGTGTCATAACATATGAATTAACATGCCTGTATGCGTACTACAACAAGGACAATTAGGTGATGGTTGGCAACCCCAAGAAAACTATTTTTGAGGTGTATAATAGACTATATGGAGTATAAAGAGCAGTGCCAGCTTTTGGGAGGGGGAAAGTGAAACTTCTGGAAGAAGAATGCTGCTCTCCACTGATCCTCCTCTAGATCACCTATATCTTGACTCCATATCTGTCTACATTTAGAAACTGGCTCATCCATGTTTTGATGGACCTTGCTTTGTGCACTGGTCCAAATCATTTGATGTAGGGGGGATTATTGTGTGGAGTGGTTTTTCAGGGATTGGGCTTGGCCCATTAGTTCCACTGAAGGGTTGTAAAACCTTTTGTGTGACTTCTACCTATAGATAAGCCTAGAATAAGGCTTACCTACAGGTAGTATAAATATCGCCTAAACGTACGCCGTTTAGGAGATATTTCACTTGTAGTGCGCCAATGTCATCATCGGCGCATGTGCTGTGAAGAAACGGACCTCCGTGCCTTTTCCTCCCCAGCGTGTGCTGTGACTGACTGGAGTGACGTCACGTGGCTCCGGCCAGTCACAGAGCTTGAGTCCGCGCCCCCGAGAGGAAGAGGGGCGAATATGGATGCGGCCTGCACAGGGGACTTTCCAGCTGGGTCCGCCGGACTTTCCGAGCGTGTGGACTTGCCCACACACGTGCGGACTTGCCCACACACGCACGGACGGATAATCCGCCGGCCAAAGTCTGCGGGACTTTTGAAAATGAACGGACTTGCCCACACACGGAGCAGTCCGTTAATTTCGAACGTAACTTCAGGTACGTAGCTAGCGTAGGCAGTAAATGCCGGCGCGCTAGCTCCGTCACCTGTCATGGATTTAAAGGGAATCCCCACGCCGAAAAACGGCGTGGGGGTCCCCCCCAAATCCATGTCAGACCCTTATCCGAGCACGCAGCCTGGCAGGCCAGGAAAGGGGTGGGGACGAATGAGCGCCCCCCCCCTCCTGAGCCGTACCAGGCCGCGTGCCCTCAACATGGGGGGTGCCCTGGGGAAAGGAGGGCCGTGCGGCCCCCCCACCCCAAAGCACCTTGTCCCCATGTTGATGAGGACAAGGGCCTCTTCCCGACAACCCTGGCCGTTGGTTGTCGGGGTCTGCGGGCGGGGGCTTATCGGAATCTGAGAGCCCCCTTTTATAAGGGGGCACTCAGATCCCGGCCCCCCACCCTATGTGAATGAGTATGGGGTACGATGTACCCCTACCCATTCACCTAAGGTGTAAAATGTAAAGTACAAAAACACACACACTTTTGAAAAAATATTTTATTGCACTGCTCCGGGGGTCTTCTTCCGTCTTGGGGGTCTTCTCGCCGGACTCCTCCGCTCTCTTTTGCTCTTTTACCTAGCTCTTTCACGAGCGGAGAAGTCCGGCTACCTTCTTCGCCGTCGTCTGGGGGTCTCGATCCGCCTTCGGGGGTCTTCGGGGGTCTTCCGGGGGTCTTTTCTGTTCTTGCGGCGGTCGTCGTCTTCCGCGCCGCCGGCGCCTTCTTGTTCTTCTTGTCCTTCTTCTTGTTCTTCTTCTTCTTCCGATGTTGACCCGATGCTCTCTCTGCCGGAATGGCAGAGGCGCGCTGCGCTGGGACTTATATAGGGACATGGGGACAGGGTCACATGCTCATGTCACATGGTGACCCTGCCCCCTTGTGATGTCACAGTCCCAGCATCCTCCGGGACTGTGACATCACAGGGGGGCGGGGTCACCATGTGACATGAGCATGTGACCCTGTCCCCATGTCCCTATATAAGTCCCAGCGCAGCGCGCCTCTGCCATTCCGGGCAGAGAGAGCATCGGGTCAACATCGGAAGAAGAAGAAGAACAAGAAGAAGGACAAGAAGAAGAAGAAGGCGCCGGCGGCGCGGAAGACGACGACCGCCGCAAGAACAGAAAAGACCCCCTGGAAGACCCCCGAAGACCCCCGAAGGCGGATCGAGACCCCCAGACGACGGCGGCGACGACGAAGAAGGTAGCCGGACTTCTCCGCTCGTGAAAGAGCTAGGTAAAAGAGCAGAAGAGAGCGGAGGAGTCCGGCGAGAAGACCCCCAAGACGGAAGAAGACCCCCGGAGCAGTGCAATAAAATATTTTTTCAAAAGTGTGTGTGTTTTTGTACTTTACATTTTACACCTTAGGTGAATGGGTAGGGGTACATCGTACCCCATACTCATTCACATAGGGTGGGGGGCCGGGATCTGAGTGCCCCCTTATAAAAGGGGGCTCTCAGATTCCGATAAGCCCCCGCCCACAGACCCCGACAACCAACGGCCAGGGTTGTCGGGAAGAGGCCCTTGTCCTCATCAACATGGGGACAAGGTGCTTTGGGGTGGGGGGGGCACACGGCCCCCCTTTCCCCAGGGCACCCCCCATGTTGAGGGCACGCGGCCTGGTACGGCCCAGGAGGGGGGGGGGCGCTCGTTGATAACACATCAGCGGCGCAGCGGCGCGGTGAGTGACAGGCTGCGCAGGTGAGGTGAGAGGAGGGGGAGGGTGTTCGGCGCGCTCCGTGGCTCTCCGTGGCTCTGATCTCAGCCGAGCAGAGTGATGCCGCCGGCTCCGCCTCCCCCTCCTCCTTGTAGTGCTGTGTGTCCCGCGCTGACACTCCTGACCTGAGGGAGGAGGTAGGTACATTATGGGTTGTAGGGGGGGTCTGTACTAAAGGGGGGGTTGTACTGAAGGGGGGGGGTCATTCTGTACTGAAGGATGGGGTCACTCTGTACTGCACGGGGGTCTGCATTGTAGTAGGGGGGGGGTCTGTACTGAAGGGGGGGTTTGTACTGAAGGGGGGGTCTGCATTGTAGTAGGGGGGTCTGTACTGAAGGGGGGGTTTGTACTGAAGGGGGGGGGGGGGGGTCACTCTGTACTGAAGGGGGGTCTGAATTGTAGTAGGGGGGGTCTGCATTGTAGGGGGGGTCTGTACTAAAGGGGGGGGCTCTGCATTGTAGGGGGCGTCTCCACTGTAGGTGGGTCTGTACTGAAGGGGGGGTCTGCACTGTAGGGGGGTTGTGCAGGGGTGGGGGTCTGTATTGTAGGGGGGGTCTGTATTGTAGGCGGGTCTGTGTAACATGCAGGGGGTCCAGAGCTGCTAGGGGGGGGTGTCTGTGTAACATACAGGTGTCTAGAGGTGCAGGGTGCTGTGTAATGTAAAGGGGTCTAGAGGTGCAGGGCGCTGTGTAATGTAAAGGGGTCTAGAGGTGCATGGTGATGTGTAATGTAAAGGGGTCTAGAGGTGCAGGGTGCTGTGTAATGTAAAGGGGTCTAGAGGTGCTTTGTAATGTAAAGGGGTCCAGAGGTGCTTTGTAATGTAAAGGGGTCCAGAGGTGCTGTGTAATGTAAAGGGGTCTAGAGGTGCATGGTGCTGTGTAATGTAAAGGGGTCTAGAGGTGCAGGGTGCTGTGTAATGTAATGGGGTCCAGAGGTGCTTTGTAATGTAGAGGGGTCCAGAGGTGCTTTGTAATGTAAAGGGGTCTAGAGGTGCAGGGTGCTGTGTAATGTAAAGGGGTCTAGAGGTGCAGGGTGCTGTGTAATGTAAAGGGGTGCTGTAATGTAAAGGGGTCCAGAGGTGCAGGGTGCTGTGTAATGTAAAGGGGTGCTGTGTAATGTAAAGGGGTCTAGAGGTGCAGGGTGCTGTGTAATGTAAAGGGGTGCTGTGTAATGTAAAGGGGTCTAGAGGTGCAGGGTGCTGTGTAATGTACAGGGGTGCTGTGTAATGTAAAGGGGTATAGAGGTGCAGAGTGCTGTGTAATGTACACAGTGGGGTGTTTTTACGTTTTAAGGTGGGGGGGGGGGGGTGCCAGATATAGGATCCGCCCGGGTGCCAAATGCACTAGGTACGCCCCTGATTCTAGCCCATGTGTTCTGATGTTAGGGGCTGTCACATTTTGCACTCATTTGGAAAGAGTTCAGTAAATACATGTAAATGAATTGTTTTATTTTCTACAGAGGAGAGGCAACTTGGAACCTGCACTGAAGTTTGCTAAAATGCCTGTAATGTATATTTTTGGCCTACAGGGAATTGTCTTCTTCTCAACAATATAGGAGCTTCACTTTAAAACTCCTTTAAGGCAGTCAGTTTGGTAAGCAGATCCAATAATGATTTCCTGAATTGCTAGTATGAAGTTTCGCCTCAGTAACTATATTACGGTGCGGTGTGTCTGTTTGATTGATATTTGCCCTCTGCCGAAAGCACAGTGGGAGACACTCTGGCACATTTATATAGCCATAAATATCGGCATACTAAGGCTGAATCTTAAAGTTCTTTCTGATTCTTGGTCATCCTTCTGCTTTTCTATGGAGGAGATTTTCCCCTGTCTGTGTTCTATGCAATTCCACAGCAGAGATAATTGGATTAAGAAGCAATATTACAACTCCGTATATCCTTTTATTTATTGGATCATTATTGTGCCTAAGTTGATTTACTGTTTTATTATTAATATGATTAAAATAATAAAAAACCATCACAGATTATTTTGTTTTAGAGCTGAACTCTGGGTTGGAACAAAAAAATACCCCTGCAGTGCGCCTCCTCGCTCATTTTTCTTAGGGTGGTAGAGGAAGAGATCTATTACTTACTGTTTTCCAGCTTCAGTGCTACTGTGTTCTCCCCAAAGCTCCGGAGTGTAGGCCACCCCTCAGTTTAATCACATACAATGCAGGGCTATTAACCCTGTATCGTCCTCAGCTTTAAAAAAAATTGCATTGTATATGTAGGCGGTAAGTATGCAACTGGGGCCGTGAGTGGCTTAGAGAGGTTGCTGCAGGGATCCGGTTGCACAGATAGAGGGAGCCTGCTGAAGCGCTGAATAAAAAGTGGTGGGTTTTCCTATTAGAAGAATCAAGTGTAGTATCTTTTCCGATCAGTGTCCAGTAGGGGTGCTATGCCATCATTCTGTCTTGACCGGGAGCTGGAGTGGCTGGCTATATAATATCCCTGCTGGAGTAATGGGGGCTCTGGAAGCTAGTAGCTGCTGGAACAGAAACCGGGGCGCCCACAGGCTGTTGAGGCACAGGGGTAATTCCCCCGGGTAAACTGGATGGGCCCAGTTCCTCCTAATTTGAATGGATCTACCTTGTCTGGCCATGGGCAGGGAAGGCAGAGAGACCCTGCCCTCTGGGAATGGTCGCCCTAGGGGTGCTGTTAGTAACACTTGGATGTGGGACCCCACCGTTTGAAAAGGCACATAGTCACAGTTACCAAAACTTTTTCTGCACTACGCCTTTTAGGGCTAGGCCTTTTGATTAAAGTTCAGGGCAATCTTTGGTACCAGGCCTCAGGGCCCGACCAGTGCACTATTGTACAGCCACTTATTTATTTATTTTGTTTTCCACTGTTTTTGGCTGTTTGTTTTGTTTTTCTGTTTTGGCACCTTTACTTTTGTGTTTGTTTTATTCTCACTAGGATGTAGGGTGTGAGTCCTTGGGCTTGCTCTGATGTCTAGAGGGAGAATATGTTCTCCTAATGCCGCGTACACACGAACGGACTTTCCAGAAGACTAGTTCAGACGGGATTAGTCCGTCGGACAATCCGATCGTGTGTGGGCTAATCTGTTATTTTTTGGGAAAAAAAATCTGTCGGACCTAGAAATAGAACATGTTTCACATCTATCCGACGGACTCAATTCCGACAGACTCAAATCGGGAAAAACGTTTGTCTGTATGCAAGGGAAGCTATTGGCTAATGGCTAAATTGGCTAACGGACTTTCGAACGGACTTAGTCCATTTGTATGTGGCCAAGTCCGTTCGTTTGGAAAGTCCATCGGAACTCCGCCGAAAGTCCGTCGGGGAGACCGTCGGACCTAGTCTGCTGGAAAGTCCGGTTGTGTGTACGCGGCATTAGGCTCCTTCTTCCTCAGATCCTGGGGGGGGGGGGGCATCTCACTTCAGGATGAACCCCTGGACCTAGTACTTGATGGTTTGCTTCGGTTGACCATGAGAAAAGAGGTAAGCCATGCATTCTGGCTATGCAGACCATGTCGTACCCTTTGGCCCTCGCAGGAGCTTTGCGCCCCAGGGGATCAGGGAGAGGTCCTACCTAGGGTTGCCACCTTTTCTTCAAGTCAGACCTGAACACTTTAGCGGCACAGGGAAAAATAAAAATTCATAGTATACACTATAGCAGAGGTCTTCAAACTATGGCCCTCCAGTTGTTCAGGAATTACAATTCCCATCATGCCTAGTCATATCTGTGAATGTCAAAGTTTTACAATGCCTCATGGGATGTGTAGTTCTGGAACAGCTGGAGTGCCGTAGTTTGAAGATCCCTGCACTATAGGATTATAAAAGACCTGGGACATCTTTGGGTGCCCCAAGGAAAGTAGTAATGCAGCGCACAGTGGTGAACAGTGGGTGTGCCAAAAATGTTCTTGCTGACATCATCACCCACCCTCCCAGTGATCCTGAACCTGCCACCAGACAGCCGCCCGCAGCGCCTGGACGGCAACTGATTCGTGTGTGACTATCTCGGTTACTTGGGGAGCCACAGCCCCTTCTGGATAATGGCTGCCTGAAACACAGACACATAATTCAAAACCCAGACTATCCAGGTGAATCATTGACATGTGGCAACCCTAGTCCTACCCCTTCAGGGGGTGGACAAAGCAAACCCTTAAGTGTATTTTTTAGTGTTTGTTTCACATGCACATTTTGTGTTCACTTAACGTTTTTTTCTGTTTTAGTTTTTCAGCGCCACTGCGGATTCAAGAAAAAAATGAGAAAGCCCATGTTTATTTGTAAAATAAAGCATTTATACCACTAAGTAATTAAAAATTAGTTGGTAAGTGTTAAATCGTCTTCTTCATACTCTGATCTTGGGTGCAGTTTGTCATGCATGATTTACCTTTGCTCTAACTTTAGAGCTATATGGCCCCTCACCATTCTATTATACAATAACTGCATCTAATTTTCATGGGTTTGAAAGTGTAGCACCTTGGTAGAGTGGATAGCAAATGTATCTAAAGGAAAGATGTAGATATTTGAGGGTTGCATGAATATATTGCATGGCTTTCATGGTCTGGTGTATACCAAACAACCACATTAGTCAGGTTTGGCTATCACAGTGAGTAACAAAATCTGTTATGCCGCGTACACACAAGCGGATTTTTGGTCAGAAAAATCTTGGATGGTTTTTCCGACGGAATTCCGCTCAAGCTTGGCTTGCATACACACGGTCACACAAAAGTTTGCTGAATTTTCGACCGTCAAGAACGCGGTGACGTACAACACTACGACGAGCCGAGAAAATTAAGTTCAATGCTCCTGAGCATGCGTCTAATGCCCCGTACACACGGTCAAAATCCGTCGGATTTATTCTGACGGATTTTGTCTGACGCTGGTGTTGCATACACACGGTCGGACAAAGTTGTCGGAAAATCCGATCATTCTGAACGTGGTGACGTTCGTTGCGTACGACGGAACTCTGTAGAGGCTAGTAGCCAATAGCTTTGGTCTCGTAATTTGATCTGAGCATGCGTGGCACTTTGTCCATCGGAATTCTCTACACACGATCGGAAAAAGTCTGATCGGACTTTGTTGTCGGAAAATTTGAGAGCAGGATCTCAAACTTTTTCCGTCGGAAATTACGACCGTGTGTCCGATGGAGCCCACACACGGTCGGATTTTGCGACAACATGGTCCGATAGGACATTTTCCGTCGGAAATTCTGACCGTGTGTACAGGGCATAATTGTTTCTGAGCATGCGTAGGAATTTCGCGCGTCAGAATTGATATCCAGTATGGTGGAAAAAAGACAAAATTGTGTACTAGGGACAAAAGACAAGCCCTTAGACAAAACAGAAAGTTCATGCTGGGATAATAAAATGCCTGACAAAAAAAAACATTGTTAGAAAAGTCTGTACCTAGTTCTTTGTCTTCTTGGCTTTCCTTGGATATCTTCTGTAGCCTGTGTTGTTTGTATGATGACCCCCGTCTCATCCTCTTTTTTCTCTTTGATCCGGTGGCTGTGTTGATGTTTGAGGATTTGAGGATTTACTGCAGGCTGCTATAATGGCTCCTCTCTGGAAAAAACCAAGCTGACTGAACCTGTTACTGTAGTCATGCGTCAGGAAGACAAAAAGAAAGGCGGCGTCATCTAAGAGTAGCGGTATGAGACTTTAATATCCACAATTAGTAAACAACTCACAGGATCATAGTGGATATGCTCATCAAGTAGATAAGAGTGCCCGCTGTGGGCAGCTGGATGACCGGCGTTCCACATTGGGGAGACCGGATGGAGCCCTCGGCAGTGTGGGTTGGCAGCTACCGACCGCCCACAGTGAGGACTCTTATTTACTTGATGAGCATATCCACTATGATCCGGTGAGTTGTTTACTAATTGTGGCTATTAAAGTCTTATACCGCTACTCTTAGGCCCCTTTCATACTGCGTGATTTTATAGCGATTTTGACGGGATTTCAGGGAATGCCTGTGCAAACTTGAGGTTTAGGACCTCAATTTGCATCAAAGTCGGACCAAAGTAGTACAGGGACTACTTTGAAGTTGGTGCGACTTGAAGTCACATAGATATCATATATATCATAGTTATCATTGGGAAGCATGGGGTACGACTTGTTATGCGACTCTGATGTCCAAAGTCTCAGGAAAAGTCACACAAGTGTGACAGGGGCCTTAGATGGTGCTGCCTTTCTTTTTGTCTTCCCTGCAGAGTTACTTCTAGCTCCTCTACAGTGGCTGCCACTAAGTTAGCACATTGGACTTTTCTCCACGTGACTGTTTTGTTTTCATTGATTTAACCTAGTTGTTTTGGGACTGACAGCTTTCAGTGTGCTGGATCTCCTCCCTCTTGCTAAGTGTCAGGAAGAGGTTAAGAAGGCTAAACATTGGAACAACACTCCTAAAGCCACATCCATATGGGGTTATATTTTGAGAAAAAATTGAGATCCAAAAGGCTCTAAATCTGGCTTTCCAGGCAACATGGACGAGAGTATAGTAAAATTATATTTTATTCAAAAAATCATTACAGACAAGTTAAGTAGAAAAAAAGTTTAAAAAACATAAAACTCACACATAATTATCATAAATATATGGCGTGAACAAAAGGTTGACACCACATGGACAGCAGTGAGCCCCTGTACGTCAAGCGTTTCGCTGTTTTGCTTCCTCAGGACACACTTGGGGGTTGTTGAAAGAAACAGGTCTCACTATCTACGATAAAACACATTAATCAGACATTGTGTAACAGTTAAGCTCCATACACACGGTCGGATTTTCCGATGGATTCTGTCCTATCGGACAATGTTGTCGGAAATTCCGACCGTGTGTAGGCACCATCGGACAGTTTCCATCGGATTGTCCGACGGACAAAGTTCTATCTCCTGCTGGAAAAAATTTCCGACAACAAAGTCCGATCACACCAATTCCGATCGTGTGTAGCGAATTCCGACGGACAAAGTGCCACGCATGCTCAGATCACATTACAAGACCAAAGCTATTGGCTACCAGCCTCTACGTAGTCCCGTCGTAGGCAACAAACGTCACCACGTTCAGAATGATCGGATTTTCCAACAACTTTGTCCGACTGTGTCGGACTAAATCTGTCGGACAAAATCTGATGGATTTTGTGGTCGGATTTTCCGACCGTGTGTACGGGGCATAACAGATGATAAAAGCTTCAGCCGCTGCCATATCCATTGGTGGAAACAAAACCTTTCCGACTGTGTTGTATCCACAATATCAAGGACTTTGGTGTTCAGGTTAAGAAGGCTCTAATGGAGGGCTCTTATGTCCATCAAACTATAACCTGATCAGTTATACTTTTTTACGCCACAGAAGCCTTTATGTCCATGCACTGCATTAATGATAACCAGCCAGCCTGAAACCAACAGTTCTGGATGTACAGTTGACCCATGAACAAAAAGCGATGCTATAAATGTTATGTCCACTATCCTAAAATGAGAAATATACAATTTTACCATTTCAATGTGTGATGGAAATGAGACAATTCTGCTCCAAAAAGGCTCTACTTAGCACTTAAAACAAACACAGATACATTTAGCATTGTTATAAGTGAGCATCCCACTTTCCACGTAGCGGGGGCATCTAAAACGACGCGTCTCATGCTTCATATATAAGCCTCCACAGTTCTCTGAGCTCTGGATTGCGGCTGGCATTTCTCAGCGATTCAATTCAACTGCAGCTAAGTCTGCTAATAAAAAATGTATTTTCAGTGTTCCCTCTTGCACAATTTATTGCTTAAACGAGCACGAAGCTTTAGTCACAATGCTCTCCCCTATCTGCCATTTTATATAGCTATCACTCAAGTGCGCAGTGAAAGTGGGAAGGAATTAAGAAACGCTATTAGTAGTTTAATGTTATATGAAGGTCAATCAATTAAGTCAAACCTTTGCTAAAGGGAGTCATTTCGTGGTTGAAAATCATTATTTGGTTTATGTGTATTAATAAGGCAATGTTTCTTTATAGATGTCTGTAGGATTTAATCGGAAGCCGCATGTGTTGTTAGGATACTTTCTATCATAGACAGAAGTTAAATGACAAGGGGGGCCAACAAATTAGCTTGTCCCACTCAGATTTGTACAGGTACATAGAATGATAATTAAGGAAAGGATCACTTGACCACTATCTAATGTGTACATACACTCACCGACCTCTTTATTAGGCACACCTGTTACATTGCTTGGTAACACAAATTGTTTATCAGCCAATCACATGACAGAAACTCAATACATTTAGGCATCTGGACGTGGTGAAGGTGACTTGCTGAAGTTCAAACGGAGCATCAGAATGGGGAAGAAAGCATCAGAATGAGGAAGAAAGGGGATTTAAAGCGGAGTTTCACCCAAAAGTGGAAATTCCGCTCATCTGATTCATCCCCCCCTCCGGTGCCACAATTGGCACCTTTCGGGGGGGGGGGGGTGCAGATACCTGTATAATACAGGTATCTACACCCACTTCCGGGAATAGACTCCCATGGGAGTCACGCCCCTTCCCGCACCCCCGCTGTCTCCTGGGAATCACACAGGTCCCAGGAGATAGCGGGTCCACACAGGTCCCACTTACGACGCGCAGCTCGACTCACGCATGCGCCGTAGGGAAGCCGCAACGCTTCACTTCCTGATTCCTTCAATGAGAATGGCGGCGGCAGCAGCCGAGAACCGAGCGATTGCTCGGCTTCGGCTGCCAACATCACTGAACCCTGGGACAGGTAATTGTCCATTTATTAAGGTTACTTTCACACTGGAGCGGTGGGGGCGCTGGCGGTAAAGTGGCGCTATATTTAGCGCCGCTTTACCGGCGTTTTAGCAGCGCATTACGGCCGCTCGCGGGGTGGTTTTACCCCCCGCGAGCGGCCGAAAAAGGGTCAATACCGCCCGCAAACCGCCGCTGCAGCGGCGTTTTGCGGGCGGGTTCAGAGCGCTGCCCCATTGTTTCCAATGGGAACGGGCGCTATAGGAGCGGTAAATATACCGCTCCTATAGCGAGCCAAAGATGCAGCTTGCAGGACATTTTCCAGCGTCCTGCAAGCGCACCGCTTCAGTGTGAAAGCCCTCAGGCTTTCACACTGAAGACACAGCAACAGCTGTTTCGGGTCGGTTTGCAGGCACTATTTTTAGCGCAATAGCGCCTGCAAACCGCCCCAGTGTGTAAGGGGCCTAAAAGTCAGCAGCTGCAGTATTTGTAGCTGCTGGCTTTTAATATTTTTGTTTTAGTTGGACTACCTCTTTAAGTGACTTTAAACATGGCATGGTTGTTGGTGCCACACTGGTTGGTCTGAGTATTTAAAAAACGACTGGAATTTTCACGCATAACCATCTCTAGGGTTTACAGAGAATGGTCCAAAAAAGAGAAAATATCCAGTGAGCAGGAGTTGTGTGGAAGAAAATGCCTTGTTGATGTCAGAGGTCAGAGGAGAATGGGCAGACTAGTTTTAGATGATAGAAAGGCAACGGCACTTGTTACAAACAAGGTATGCAGAATACCATCTCTGAATGCACCACACATCAAACCTTGAAGCAGATGAGCTATGGCAGCAGAAGACCACACTGGGGGCCATTCCTGTCAGCTAAGCACAGGTAACTGAGGCTACAATTCGCACAAAAATTTGCACCAAAATTGGACAATAGAAGAAAGGCGCTACCTGGTCTGATAAGTCTTGATTTCATTACATTACATTCAGATGGTTGTGTCAGAATTTGGTGTAAACAACATGAAAGCATGGACCCACCCTGCCTTGCATCAACAGTTCAAGCTGGGGGTGGTGGTGGTGTAATGGTGTGGGGGCACACTTTAGGCCCCTTAGTACCAATTAAGCCTTGTTTAAATGCCATGGCCAACCTGAGTATTGTTGCTGACCAAGTCCATCCCTTTATCACTACAGTGTATCCATCTTCTGATGGCTTCTTGCAACAGGATAATGTCAAAAAGCTTAAATCATCTCACCACTGGTTTCTTGAATATGACAATGAGGTCGCTGTACTTCAATGGCCTCCACAGTCAATCTGATCAGATCTCAATCCAATAGAGCACCTTTGGGATATGATGGAATGGGATATTCGCATCATGGATATGCAGCTGACAAATCTACAGCAACTGCGCGAGGCCTTCGCCTTAAATTTCCAACACCTTATTAAATCTATGCCACGAAGAATGAAGGCAGTTCTGAAGGCAAAAGGGGGTCCAACCAGGTACTAGCAAGGTGTACCTAATAAAGTGGCTGGTGAGTGTATGCTATGGACTTTCTGGGGTTGATGCCTGCAGCAGCTTAATAGGAGCAGAAGTTCGAAAATACATAATGTAGGTTTTTTTTTTTTATATTTGTCTTATAACCACTGGACACTTTTATGAAACCAGAGGGGGTTTAGCTCTTCCTGTGCAGAGCTCATTGATGACTCCAAGTCCAGGCCAAATTGAACAATTAAAGATGACCTTCAGGAATAGGATTCGTTTATACACTTACTTTAGGCCGGCTTGGCTCAAACAAAATATGCAGATGCCACCTCCATGTGGCTGATGTTGAATCTGTAATTTAGTGTTCTAGTCTATGCTATGTAACGGTGTCCTCTTCCAGTGGGTGTTTCAGAAACCACCCCTCGGTGTACTAAATAAAGAGTTTTGCTTTCTCCAAAAACCCCTCAGGAGGAGCCTTATATTTTTTTCAGTGAATACAAGGCCTCCTTTGACTGGGTGGAAAAAACAAGAGGATTTTTGGGACTTTAAATGAAGCACGCAAAAAGGACGCAAATAATCACTGTGTGTCTGTAAAGTGTTTATTCATAAGACAATACAGGTAGAGTACATACACAATGCAAATCTAAAAATATTAATAAATAAACGCTGTAAGTTCATATATATACATATGATAGTATGGCATAAAAATACAAACGGCAACGTGCCCAATGTTGGCATTGTCAGACATGATTGGTAATAAGTAAATTACATTCCATGATGTAATATAGCTGTGGCATCAACAAATCTCAACGCGTTTCGTGGATGTTTCCACTTATCAGGAGCAGATGCGACAGGAATTCCTATAGAGTATATAAATATAGTAAACCAGACTCTGACTAAAGAGGGGAAATATAAAGGAAGGGGGGTGAAATATATACATAAATGGTTAACCAACCATACTTGCAAACAAGGACAATGAATGCGGCGTGTGGTAATGGGCGCAAGGTGAGCCGAGAACATCACTTTGTCACGGGAGCTGAGGTGGCAATACATCATGATGCAACACCGGACAGTGTTATAAAAATAAGTGAATCTGGGAATATAATCCCCGTGTAACAAGCAATGATGATGTATAACTCATCAGACAGGGACAGATGGGAACAAATAACGGATATGTGTATAACAGTAATAGGTTACATATAATTTGTAAATAATGGTGAACCCAGTGTAACTCCTGAAAAAGTGATGAAGGAAGTGAAAGATAGAACGGTGATGTTGATAAGAATCTATCTAAAAAATAATTAGAAAATCCTAGTTACAGTGGTGTGACATTAGAGGGTTTTCGAGCATGAACGGCCTTTTTAAGTTCATACCACAACATCTCAATAGGATTCAGGTCAGGACTTTGGCTAGGCCACTCCAAAGTCTTCATTTTGTTTTTCTTCAGCCATTCGGTGGTGGACTTGCTGGTGTGTTTAGGATCATTGTCCTGCTGCAGAACCCAAGTTCGTTTCAGCTTGAGTACACGAACAGATGGTCGGACATTCTCCTTCAGGATCTCTTGGTAGACAGCAGAATTCATAGTTCCTTTTATCACGGCAAGTCTTCCAGGTCCTGAAGCAGCAAAACAGCCCCAGACCATCACACTACCACCACCATATTTTACTGTTGGTATAATGTTCTTTTTCTGAAATGCAGTGTTCCTTCTACGCCAAATATACTTGGACCCACACCTTCCAAAGAGTTCCACTTTTGTCTCATCGGTCCACAGAATGTTGTCCCAAAAGTCTTGGGGATCATCAAGATGTGTTGTGGAGAAATTGAGACAAGCTTTGATGTTCTTTTTGCTCAGCATGGTTTTCTCCTTGGAACTCTGCCATGCAGGCCATTTTTGCCCAGTCTTTTCCTGATGGTGGAGGCATGAACGCTGACCTTAACTGAGGCAAGTGAGGCCTGCAGTTCCTTGGACATTGTTGTGGGGTCCAAATTTTGGGCGGCCGGCCACTCCTGGGAAGGTTCACTGTTCCATGTCTTCGCCATTTGTGGATAATGGCTCTCACTGTGGTTCGCTGGATTCCCAGCTTTGGAAATGGCTTTATAACCCTTTCCAGACTGATAGATCTCAATTACTTTCAATTGTTCCTGAATTTCTTTGGGTCTCGGCATGATGTGTAGCTTTTAAGGATCTTCTGGTGGACCTTACTGTGTCAAGCAGCTCCTATTTAAGTGATGCACCAAAGTAAAAACCTAAACCAGGACAAGGGGGGCAATCACTTTTTCACACAGGGCCTGATGGTTTGGATTTTTTTTCACCTGCTTTTGTGTTTACTTGTGTTGTCCTTGACTATGTTTAAATTGGTTTGATGTTCCGAACACTTAAGTGTGACAAACATGCAAAGGACAAGAGGAAGGGGGCAAACACTTTTTCACACCCATGTATATGTGATGGAGCAGAGCTAGTGTGCAGAGACCCAGTAGGAGACCAGCCATGTAAACAGCTTGCTCCAACTGGGAGGTATATATACCACCAACGCCATGCTAGTGAGCTAATAGAGTGAAGGCATCCACACCTGAGCAGTATAATCACTCAGTAGTCGGCGCCAAAGCTCCCTCTTAGAGAACACTGATACACTACACTGAACGTCAGCGCAATGATGTCAAGGCTGGTGTCACACGCATGGCGTAAGGGGCGTGGTGTTGATGTGCAGAGGGGCATCCGCCCGAGCCTCCCAAACACCATGGGTGCAAGGGGAGGAGGGGAAGGACCTACAGAGCGGATCGCAGCTCCCATAACAAAGAAAGACCACAGCGCAGTCCAAGCATCCGATAAACCTGTCAGGGCTGGGCTCATCCCTTTCTTCTCTGAAATGGCCGCTCAGCTGTCGGCTAATTGCCAGCTCCTATCTCTCCACAGTTACTCAGCTGTTGATGACATCCTGCTCGTCAGTCCTGCCTACTTAAGCCGTCCAGCTCAGAGGATCTCTGCCTTCGCCTTGGTCAACATCACAGAGACCATCTCCTGCATTCCTGTTAAAAGACTTGCTTGGCTGACATTCCTTCTGGCTCCAGATCCTGCTTGCTATTTTACTACGCTCATCTCCGGCTCCCTGACGTTTGGCTTTTATGACTATACGTTCCGTTTCCTGAACTCTGGCTATGTTTTGACTATGTTTGTTCTATTTACTTTTATTAGTAAACAAGTGTGATTTAACTGTACGTCTGTCTCGGTCTGATTTCATGGTTTCTGACAAAATCACACAAACACACATTAACCAGGTAGTAAGTGTGTATTATACAGACGGTGAGGTGGAGAGGCAAGCGGATTACATCATAATCTTCAGATAAGGAATGTCCTTATCTAAAATACTTACTTCTGGTTAGTGATCCAAAGTATTGAAGCCAGAGAATCAGCATCCAGGCAACTAGCTATTTCAAAACGAGAGGACAGTAATGGCTACTGCTATCTATTCTTATGATATCTTTAAATGAACATATAAATTATGAAAAATTCTGCATCGCACACATGTTCATCTTCTATTTCTCAGCTGGTTTTGATAAGTGAGAAGGGCCCATATGCTGTGCCAGGTTAACCAATAAGCTCTGTTTATTATTAAAGATGTCCTTTGTTCCTTTTGTCAGTGTTCCTCCACAGGGCAGGTCCTCCAATCACCTCACTCCCTTCTGATGCTCAGATTCCCCATCGTCCTTGGCCAACCAGCAAGTATGGTTAAGGTTAACTGATGCCCAAACCAGAGCCCAGCAATGGTGCCCCCTCTACCCTGCCAGTGCTTAGCTAAAACATTAAGAATCAAAACATGTTAATGGTTTTCTTGCAGGCCATTAACCAGGCCAGACCCTTCAGCTATATTCATTTTTTTATTTCTATTAAAGTATTAAAGTGTATCTCTTTGCAAAATCTTTTTTTTTTTTAGTTTTGAGGTTAGTGGGGAAGGTTGATATCTTCTGTCAATGTTTTTTTTTGCTCTCTGTGTCCCCATTTGGGATAATCATCATTCTATTTGTACTTGTGAACATTGTCTTTGAAAAAAAAAAGGGAATTACCCCTACTTTGGGAGAGTTCCTCTAATTTCCTGTTGCATCCCTGAGACAGTAGGGAAAGGGAAAGTTCTCCAATGGTACACAGACAGCAAAAAATTTAACCAGCAGGGATTTTTTTTTTACCCTTTTCTGCTCTATAGAAAGCAAAAAAGAAAACAATACCAAACAAACATTTTGGCCAATCATACATTGTTCTCCTTCGGGAACATGTAACATGTAACATCCTGCAGCCATTTCCCGATCCCCACACTCCCTGTGACAGCAAGCCAGGGATCTTCTCTCCGTACCTGCTGCCATTATTTGAAAAGAGCGTGGCTGTGCAGGGCTCTGCCCACACAGCCACGTCATTGATTCACAGATCCCTGTGAATCAATAAACTACAAGTATCAACAGGCTTTTACGGCTGTCGGCTTGTAGTTCTCAATGAACTACCATGGCACTCTATGGTAGTTAATTGATTCTTCCTGTCAGTGTAAAACTGCCTGTCGTATTAGGTACGAGCAGATAGCTTACACTAATGCTGCGTACACAGGATCAGAATTCTCATCGGAAAAGCCTTGGATGTTTTTTCCAACGGAATTCTGACGGAATTTTCGCTCAAGCTTGTGTTGCCTACACATGGTCACTTCATATTCTGACCGTCAAAGAACGCTGTGATGTACAACACTATGATGAGTCGCGAAAATGAAGTTCAATGCTTCCAAGCATGCGTCAAATTGTTTCCGAGCATGCGTCAGAATTTTGCACGTCAGAATTGCCACAGACGATCGGAATTTCCGATAGAAACTTTTTCCGTCGGAAAAATTGAGAACATGCTCTCAATCTTTTGCTGGCCGAAATTCCGCCAGCAAAAGTCCGATGGAGCCTACACACGGTCGCATTTTCCGATGAAAAGTTCTCATCGTTTTTTTTGCTGGCCGAATTTCCGATCGTGTGTACGCCTACAGTGAGGTGAAAAAAGTATTTGATCCCCCTGCTGATTTTGTACGTTTGCCCACTGACAAAGAAATGATCAGTCTATAATTTTAATGGTAGGTTTATTTTAACAGTGAGAGACAGAATAACAACAAAAATATCCAGAAAAACGCATTTCAAAAAAAGTTATAAATTGATTTGCATTTTAATGAGTGAAATAAGTATTTGATCCCCTATCAATCAGCAAGATTTCTGGCTCCCAGGTGTCTTCTATACAGGTAACAAGCTGAGATTAGGAGCACTCTCTTAAAGGGAGTGCTCCTAATCTCAGCTTGTTACCTGTATAAAAGACACCTGTCCACAGAAGCAATCAATCAGATTCCAATCTCTCCACCATGGCCAAGACCAAAGAGCTGTCCAAGGATGTCAGGGACAAGATTGTAGACCTACACAAGGCTGGAATGGGCTACAAGACCATCGCCAAGCAGCTTGGTGAGAGGGTGACAACAGTTGGTGCGATTATTTGCAAATGGAAGAAACACAAAATAACTGTCAATCTCCCTCGGTCTGGGGCTCCATGCAAGATCTCACCTCGTGGAGTTTCAATGATCATGAGAAACGGTGAGGAATCAGCCCAGAACTACACAGGAGAATCTTGTCAATGATCTCAAGGCAGCTGGGACCATAGTCAACAAGATAACAATTGGTAACACACCACGCCGTGAAGGACTGAAATCTTGCAGTGCTGCAAGGTCCCCCTGCTCAAGAAAGCACATGTACAGCCCCTTCTAAAGTTTGCTAATGAACATCTGAATGATTCAGAGGAGAACTGGGTGAAAGTGTTGTGGTCAGATGAGACCAAAATCAAGCTCTTTGGCATCAACTCAACTCGCCATGTTTGGAGGAGGAGGAATGTTGCCTATGACCCCAAGAACACCATCCCCATCATCAAACATGGAGGTGGAAACATTATGTTTTCGGGCTGTTTTTCTGCTAAGGGGATAGAACAACTTCATAGAACACCGCATCAAAGAGACGATGGACGGGGATGAAGGACAGGACCATGTACCGTAAAATCTTGGGTGAGAACCTCCTTCTTTCAGCCAGGGCATTGAAAATGGGTTGTGGATGGGTATTCCAGCATGACAATGACCCAAAACACACGGCCAAGGCAACAAAGGAGTGGCTCAAGAAGAAGCACATTAAGGTCCTGAGGTGGCCTAGCCAGTCTCCAGACCTTAATCCCATAGAAAATATGTGGAGGCTAGTTGAGAGTTTGAGTCAGCGTCAACGTCAGCCTCGAAACCTTAACGACTTGGAGAGGATCTGCAAAGAGGAGTGGGACAAATTCCCTCCTGAGTTGTGTTTAAACCTGTTGGCCAACTACAAGAAACGTCTGACCTCTGTGATTGCCAACAAGGGTTTTGCCCCTAAATACTAAGTCATGTTTTGTGAAGGGGTCAAATACTTATTTCACTCATTAAAATGCAAATCAATTTATAACTTTTTTGAAATGCGTTTTTCTGGATATTTTTGTTGTTATTCTGTCTCTCACTGTTAAAATAAACCTACCATTAAAATTATAGACTGATTATTTCTTTGTCAGTGGGCAAACGTACAAAATCAGCAGGTGATCAAATAATTTTGTGCATATTTGGTCAATAGCATCTCTCTGAAAGGTCCCTTTGTATATATGAGCTGTCATCTGCTGGACCTCTCGTTCAGTGGGGGCAGAAGTGACAGGACAAGACATGCGTCAACTGTCTGCCTTTTTTTTCATCTTTTGGTGGGTCAGTGGGCATCGTGATTGGCATTGATCCACATCACTGGGCAACGTGATTGACAGTGGATGTACATTCCCCCGAAAATCCATTCCAGATCCTTATCCGAGCATGCAGCTTGGCAGGCCAGGAGAGGCGGGGATGAGTAAGAGCCCCCCCCCCCCCCCCCCCCCCCTCCTGAGCCATACCAAGCCACATGCCCTCAACATGGCGGGGGTTCTTTGGGGCAAGGGGGTTTTCTCTCCCACCCCAAAGCACCTTGTCCCCATGTTGATGGGGACAAGGGCCTTTTCCCCACAACCCTGGGCTGTGGTTGTGGGGGTGTGCGGGCAGGGGGTTTATCAGAATCTGGAAGCCCCCTTTAAGAAGAGGGGCCCTCAGATCCTGGCCCCCCAATGTGAATGAGTAGGGGTACATTTTTTGATATGACTTCCACATTTTACACATCATCACTTGCTCTGGAGCCCCTTAAACTCTGTGCAAGACACCAATTTTCAACCCTGCAATTATTTTTCAAGGAACCCCTAAGCCTACCAACAGATAGGTGTCTGACCCTTAAGACCTAAACACCACCTACAACAACCCTAGTCCTCTGAGACATGATACTGTCATCACAGCAAACCACGCAAAAAAAAAAATTATTAAAAGAAGAGGTATTGTCCTGGGAAAACTATACCATGTGCTCAGAATGTAAAATTGTCATTGGGGGAAAAAATGGTTTACAGCGACACTCCTTACTATTATTTACAGTTTAGTCTATTGGCTCTGCTGTCCGATGCTCTGATGATATCTGTTTTGCTATGCTTTTATAACGGCCAACTGAACCCTCACTAATTGTTACTGTAGACTGCATGTATAAAAACAAACATGGGGCTCTTTTACTTTTTTAACTGGTAAGTGCTACAGCAAGGGTTAAAATACAGGCAACAGAGTCAGACCATGGCTCTCTCTCATAAAGCAGTGGTCTGTCTCTCCTGTGTTCCCATCCTTAACCCATTTTCTGCCAAAGCCATTTTTTTTCTTTTTTTGCACCCATGTTAAAAAATATTTTAGCCCTAACGATTACTTAGCCACTTAAGGTCTGCCCTGTAGCAGTCTTAGGTATATATACATGATCCGACTCTTTCGGGTAAGGGGCACACATGCGCACCGCCAACGGCTCGTGTCCGCTGTGATTACACACAGCGGAAGCCGATCGGTAGGTGCGTAGTACCCGATGTTCTCTGGCACCCACGATTAGGCAAAGAGAAATAACTGTGAGTGTCAGTTAAAGTAACGTAGTGCGCTATCGCAAAAAATGGCCTGGTAATGAAGGGGGGTAAATCTTTTCCGGAGGTCAAGTGGTTAAAAGCCCAAAACCTTGAGAATTAAATGCTTGCATTCCCAATTGTTCATGTCACACAATAATATCGCAGCTGTTCAACTCATATTTTTAATTAAAAAAAAAACACTCTGCACACAAAACGATATATTACCGAATTTTTGGTAAAATATAAAAGATGAGGTTGCATCGAGTAAATAGATACCAAACATATCAACATTGGCTGCCTGTCCATAAGGGCCACCCCCCTAATCCATGTGTCCGGCCCCTAATCAACATGCAGGGTGCCAGACGCATGGATTCCAATGTGTTTTTTTTTTTGTTTGTTTTTTTTAGAAGCAGGTGATTAGAGCCAGAGGCTCTAATTGGCTTAACAAAGGGTGGGCTTGGGGCACAGAGCAATGCGCCCTGAGCCCACCCAGTTTTGTCACAGTAGTGAATTAATATTTGCTATTTGCTAGCGGGTCCTGAGACCCGTTACCCAATTGGCCGAAAGGAGAAGCAAGCCCATTGGCCTAGGAGGCGGAGGGAGGAGAGCACGGCCGATCAGGAAGCGTTTTCTCAGACCCGATTGGCCCAAGAGGAGAAGCGAGAGGAAAAGTGATCCTATTGGCTGCCAAGGAGGAGAAGAAGCAGGGGAAGCCGCTGTGATGCCAAGGAGGAGGAGACATACAGTGAAGCTGACAAAGAGGAATCTCTGCCCGTGATCTGGTGCGGGTCTGGTGGGATGACGATCGAGCAACGGGGGGTGTGTGCGACCGACCGACCTACCGGGGGGGTGGCGGGCAGTTTTTGACGCCCCCTAAAATGGAGCACCAGCCACCACTGCATATCAAATATCAAGCCTGAAAATTGCGTGCTCCCTGGAAATGTCGAAAAAATTGCCGTAACCTAGAGAGCCTACTGCATCACATGAGAGAGAAGCAGTCTGACTCTTCTGTGTGGTGCCAGGTCAGAATATTTAAACCCTTGTAACACTTATCAGTAAAAAAAAAAAAGAAGGTAAATAGGCCCATATTACTTTATTATTGTATAGGCAGCCTGAATGTAATAAAGTAATAAATAGTAAGGATTCAGTTGGGCTTTAAGGCAGCTAATAGAAAATGCATAATGTATTTTGTGACAGTGTTTTTCAGTAATACACACGAGTGGATATTCTGTCGGAAAAAAAACTTGGATGGTTTTTCCGACGGAATTCCGCTCAAGCAAGGCTTTCATACACACGGTCAAGAACGCGGTGATGTACAACACTACGACGAGCCGAGAAAATGAAGCTCGATTCTTCAGAGCATGCGTCAAATTGTTTCCGAGCATGCGTCAAATTGTTGCCGAGCATGCGTAGGAATTTTGCGCGTGTAGGAATTGGTAAAGACGAACGGAATTTCCGATCTGAACTTTTTCCGACCGAATAATTGAAAATTGAGAACCTGCTCTCAATCTTTTGCTGGCGGGAATTCCGATGGAGCATAAACACGGTCGGAATTTCCAACCAAAATCTTACATCTGACTTTTGCTGGCGGAATTTCTGATCATGTGTATGGGGAATTAGGCTAACAGCCAGCACAATTCCTCCCATTGCAAGACTGATTTGACGTTTCATCTGCTATACAAATAATTGTGTGAAATGAATGTGTAGAAGAATACCAGGTAATTGCTCAAAGTACAAATTAAAAATAACTTGAGCGATGTTTCTGTAAATATATATTATGTGGCGGTTGTTATATTTGTGGCGCCCGCTCTTTTAGAATAGTAATTTCTACAAAATTGAGGACATGAATCTGATAAAAAGGTATCCAACAGAAAATAATTTCACTACCAATGTAAAATGAAAATGTCTACTAGGTATGCAAAGTTCACATACAGATTATGAGATTAGCAGTATGTATATTCTACTTGACACAGTTAATAGAGCTGAAGTGGAGTTTACTCATTAAGAGCATTAAGACCAAATGAACCACTTAGAATCAATTGCAAGAGCTGGATTGCTGCACAGGTTATCTTAACACTTTTTAATGCTTTTTTACTATGTTCATTTCACCATTGTTAATATTAAATAAATTCAATTTGGAAGCATGTTAATAGCCGTTCAGCTTCTGAATGCCTGCCAGTTGAGCCCTCACCGCTCTCTGAAAGTGACCCAGCGTGGATAGTTCTTGAAAGAGCGACGCAGGTGTGAAGGAGCCCTTATTTTTTTACTTCTTAAGGCACCTATTACACTGGCAGAGTCCGCCAGCAGACCAGCCAGCTCAGCGGGGGATCTCTATGCTGTAACCAAATGAGCAGAAGGATGACCCCGCCGATGCAGAGCGGGTACAGACACAGCCCTCTCTCCTACACGGGTGGTTAGATAGAAACGGACCGCCTATCCATTTCTATCCGACTGTCATCCAATCCACCAGATGGATGGGGAAGGGATCCCTATCCATCTGTTTTTAGCGCATGGGATCGGATATCGGTGGGTGTCAATGGACACATGTCCATTGACATCCGCTGTTCCATAGATGACAATGGATGGTCCGATCGGGTCCGCCTAAAAAACTGATAGGCAGTCCCGATCCACTTGTGTGAAAGGGGCCTCATACTTACCTCTTCCCTGTGAAGGCCAGTCAAGTTCCTCCACCCCAAACTCGCTCATCCATGTCTTTATTGACCTTGCTTTGTGCACTGGTGCTCAGTTATGTTGGAACAGGAAGGGGTCATCCCCAAACTGTTCTCACAAAGTTGGGAGCATGAAATTGTACATTTGTATGTCTTGGTATGCTGACGCCTTAGGAGTTCCCTTCACTGGAACTAAGGGACCAAGCCCAACTCCTGAAAACCCCACACCATAATCCCCCCTCCACCAAATATTTTGGACCAGGGCACAAAGCAAGGTCCATAAAGACATAGATGAGTGAGTTTGGGGTGGAGGAACTTGACTGGCTTGCACAGAGTCCTGACCTCAACCCAATAGAACACCTTTGGGAGGAATTAGAGCGGACACTGCGAGCCAGGAATTCTCGTCCAACATCAGTGCCTGACCTCACAAATGTAGACACACTCCTAAACTTTGTGGAAAGCCTTCCCAGAATAGCTGAAGCTGTTATAGCTGCAAAGGGTGGGCCAACTCAATATAGAACTCTACGGACTATAACTGGGATGCCATTACATTTCATTGTACTTTTGACAATATAGTGTATATACAGTATCTCACAAACGTGAGTACACCCCTCACATTTTTGTAAATATTTTATTCTTTTATTATCATATTATTATTATCTTTTCATGTGACAACACTGAAGAAATTACACTTTGCTACAGTGTAAAGTAGTGAGTGTACAGCTTGCATAACAGTGTAAATTTTCTGTCCCCTCAAAATAACTTAACACACAGCCATTAATGTCGAAGCCACTGGCAACAAAAGTGTGTACACCCCTAAGTGAAAATGTCCAAATTAGGCCCAATTAGCCATTTTCCCTCCTTGGTGTCATGTGACTGGTTAGTGTTGCAAGGTCTCAAGTGTGAATGGGGGGAAGGTGTGTTAAATTTGGAGTTATCACTCTCACTCTCTCATGCTGGTCACTGGAAGTTCAACATGGCACCTAATTGTTGTCTACATAATAATGACCTAAGTTATAAGAAGATTGCCAAGACCCTGAAACTGAGCTTCAGCACGGTGGCCAAGACCATAAAGCGGTTTAACAGGACAGGTTCCACTCAGAACAGGCCTCGCCATGGTTGACCAAAGAAGAGTGCGCATGCTCAGCGTCAAATCCAGAGGTTGTCTTTGGGAAATAGACGTATGAGTGCTGCCAGCATTGCTGAAGAGGTTTTAGTGCTCAGACCATACGCCACACACTGCATCAAATTGGTCTGCATGGCTGTCATCCCAGAAGGAAGCCTCATCTAAAGATGATGCAAAGAAAGCCTGCAAACAGTTTGCTGAAGACAAGCAGACAAAGAACATGAATTACTGGAAACTTGTCCATCTGTGGGGCATCCTCAAACGGAAGATGGAGGAGCGCAAGGTCTCTAACATCCACCAGTTCCGTGATGTTGTCATGGAGGAGTAGAAGAGGACTCCAGTGGCAACCTGTGAAGTTCTGGTGATCACCATGCCCAAAAGGGTTGAGGCAGCGCTGGAAAATAATGGTGACCACACAAAATATTAACACTTTGGGCCCAATTTGGACATTTTCACTTATGCCGTGTACACACGAGCGGACTTTCCCGCAGGATTGTCCGCCGGACTGTCCGCCAAAAGTCCGGCGGACTAAGTTTTAAGTTCAGACTTAAAATTGTCCGCTGGACTCGCGAGTCCGGCGGACAATCCCGCGGTCTGTATGCTAGTCCGCGGGACTTTTGGAAATGAACGGACTTACCGACACAAGATCGGAAAGTCCGTTCATTTAGAACGTGACTTCAGGTAGACGGGGCTAGCGAAGGCAGTGAATGCCACCGCGCTAGCCCCTTTACCTGGCATGGATTTAAAGGGAATCCCTATGCCGAAAAAACGGTGTGGGGTTCCCCCCCAAATCCATCTCAGACCCTTATCCGAGCACGCAGCCCAGCCGGCCAGGAAAGGGGTGGGGATGAGCGAGCGCCCCCCCCTCCTGAGCCGTACCAGGCCGCATGCCCTCAACATGGGGGGTGCCCTGGGGAAAGGGGGGCCTTGCGGCCCCCCCACCCCAAAGCACCTTGTCCCCATGTTGATGAGGACAAGGGCCTATTCCCGACAACCCTGGCCGTTGGTTGTCGGGGTCTGCGGGGGGGGGGGGGCTTATTGGAATCCGGGAGCCCCCAGATCCTGGCCCCCCACCCTATGTGAGTGAGTATGGGGTACGATGTACCCCTACCCATTCACCTAAGGTGTAAAAGTGTACCGATCCATGGCAACCCAGGCCGCTGCTGAACAGGAAGTCCGTGTTTGCGCATGCGCCCCGCAGCCGACCGTCACCTGACAACCACTTTAGGTGAATGGGTAGGGGTACATCGTACCCCATACTCATTCACATAGGGTGGGGGCCGGGATCTGGGGGCCCCCTTATTAAAGGGGGCTCCCGGATTCCGATAAGCCCCCCCCGCCCGCAGACCCCGACAACCAACGGCCAGGGTTGTCAGGAAGAGGCCCTTGTCCTCATCAACATAGGGGCAAGGTGCTTTGGGGTGGGGGGCCGCACGGCCCCCTTTCCCCAGGGCACAAGGCCTGGTACGGCTCAGGAGGGGGGGTGCTCGCTCGCCCCCACCCCTTTCCTGGCCGGCGGGGCTGCGTGCTCGGATAAGGGTCTGAGATGGATTTGGGGGGATTCCCTTTAAATCCATGCCAGGTGACGGGGCTAGCGCGGCGGCATTCACTGCCTTCGCTAGTCCCGTCTACCTGCAGTTACGTTCTAAATGAACAGACTTTTCTTCGTGTGTGGGGCAAGTCCGTTCATTTCCAAAAGTCCCGCAGACTTTTTCCCGCGGATTGTCCGCCGGAGAAGTCTGGTGTGTGTGGGCAAGTCCACACGCTGGAAAGTCCGGCGGTTTGTCCGCTGGACTAGGTCCGGCGGACAATCCCGCGGGAAAGTCCGAGCGTGTGTACGCTGCATTAGGGGTGTACTCACTTTTGTTGCCAGCAGTTTAGACATTAATGGCTGTGTTGAGTTATTTTTGGGGGACAGCAAATTTACACTGTTATACAAGCTGTACACTCACTACTTTACATTGTAGAAAAGTGTAATTTCTTCAGTGTTGTCACATGAAAAGATATAATAAAATGGTTACAAAAATGTGAGGGGTGTACTTACTTTTTGTGAGATACTGTATCTGAAAATTGATCAATCCTTAGGTACTGATGGCCTATCTCATTTATTGAAGCCCAAAAAGGACAGGACAGTACAAAATGACTCCTTTTTGGAAAGCAGACAGTCCAAGGTATATAGTAAGAGGCATGGCGCATTTTTTTAAATTGTAATTTTTTGTCACAATTATATGGAAAATGTAGAAACAAATACTGTCTCCAGTGCAGTAGTTTTATCATATAACTGGTGTGGCAGTGATCAGGGACACTGACAGGTAACAGTATGTAAAAAAAAAAATACAAAATGTAATAATTTTTTTGGCAAATTTTCTTTCTTTTTTATCACATTTTCTTTCTTTTTTATAATTTTTTTTCTTTTTTATCGCATTTTTTTTTTTTCAAACACACTGTGACCAGAGCAATACAGTGTTACCATAGTACTACTCTAGGGAAGTGCTCAGGGTTTTTTTTTTTTTACACATGATTGCATATACCAATTCATTTTATTGGTATAATCAACCATTTTTACTGAATTAAAACAAGTTCATTTAGTGTCTTTTGTTGTGATTAGCTGTGATTGGTCGAAGCCAATTGCATGGTACAGATGGGCAGTAATTGGTCTGTATGTACCATGTGTTCACTGTGACCAATCACAGCTAGCAACACAATTGTATACAATGGATTGCATGAAAGGAAGCCAGCCAATGTTTACAATTGTCATGAGATCTGCTGTGAATGGTCACAGTGATCACATGGTACCGGTAGTGGGCCGGTGCAGTGATCAGTCTTTGCTTGTGCATTGATTAAGCGCAAGTTGTTTGTGTGAAGCGCAAGTTGTTTGTGTGAAACGCATTTTGGTGTCCTTGGTGTTATTACGGTGATTTCAAATGATTTCAAGTGATTTCAAATAAAGCCATTTTGGAAAACAATTATCCTATGGAGGCGAGCTGGTGGGGGGGGGGGGGGGGTTGGGCTCCTATCAGTTTCCAATCGAGGTATTACATACACCTGGTGCAGCGTATCCTTCTTTCCTCCATTGCCTGTGTCCAGTGGACACAGCTGGTGACAGCTTGCGCCGCTGCGCAGCCCCGCGAGAGTCGTGTTCTGGGTGAATGTCACATATGACATTCAGCCAGAACAACAGTGCTCCCGTTTTACTATAGGCCGTGTGGGAAGGCGTCAAAGCTGAATTTCAGCATAAGCAAGCATTGTCTAAATACAAAATGCATGTGTATTCTTACCTGAATTTTGTGTATTTTTTACATAACTGTGCAGTAATCCAGTGTGAAATGCTGCTGTGCAGGATCTTCCTTTAACACAGACCATCCACTGCTGCCTTCTCTTCTTGGGTAGGGTGACTGGTCTTGTCTCCGCCCACTCCTGTAGTTTTCTGTAGGCAGCCTTTGTTGGGTGGATCTGCTGGATCCCTCCCACAGCTCTGCTCTCTGCACAGGCTCTTTTTAAAGGTAATTTAAGGGTTTGAAAAAAGATATTTGGGGCACACAAAATGAATTTATATTCGTTGTGGTGATTGAGAAGAATATTTTTAATGCAAATGTTTGTTCCTATAGTTCAGCTACAACTAGTGAAGTAAAGCTGTCCTTTTAAAAAACTTAAATAATATATTTTCACAATTAACCGCAATTACAGATTTCACATAATCACTATCTTAGTGCTCTTTCACACGGGGCGGATCCGTAATGATCACTCCGTTGATTCCCACTGAGCCAGCGGATGACAGGGCGGACACTGTGCAGGGACCGCCCTGTCAGATCTCCGCTCTCGTCTATGGAGGATCGGATGAACACGGACCGTCGGTCCGTGTTCATCCGATCCGCTCTGCAGACGGATAGAAAAATAGGGTTTTCCTCCGTCTGCAGAATCGGACCATAGCGGACATGGACGATATCGGGTGTCAGCGGATCCCATAGGGATGCATGTATGTCCGTATTTCTTCCGAAAACGGATGGATGAAATATGGACATACAGTCCGTCCGTGTGAAAGAGCCCTTACTGATGGCCGGAATCATCTCTTTTTAATGTTTGCACCAAATATTGAGCAGGTGTCTATAAACAGCCTGACAATCACAAGCAAGGCTCTTGGCACATCAAGATATGTTGACTATTTCTGTCCTCCTACCTGCTGATGTGTTTGTTATGGTATGCAGAATTTTTTAATCTTGTTGGAAGATTTTTTTTCAGGCTATTCCCCAATCCTTTACTGTTCTATGGAGGTGAATGCATGAACAAAGTTACAGCACTGTCCCCATGGTTGAGCATCACCACCGTTTTAAAGTTGAAGGGCTTGTTTAAAGAAGGGAAAATGCCTACTCAATTGTGCAGGCCTGTTTCCTGGACTTACCCTGCCTGCCAATTTGGTCCCAAGTTGTCTGGCTGTGGCCTCTGCATCCTGCCCTGAGGACTATGACTACCAGTTCAATCCTCTTAACCTTCTCTTGTGCCTTCTCTGTCTCCACCTTCAGAAGTGTTGGGCAGGAGTTGCAAGAGAGGAACAACGTTCCAGGCTCTACCAGGTACATGATAGTGTGCTTATGTTGCACAACCCTCTACTGTGTGAGGCCAAGTTTAGTCCTTCTGACAGCATTGAGCAGATCATTGATCGGAGTACTTTCTTGCTTGGCTTTCAATTGCCATTGTGTGTTTTTTTTTTTTTACGGTATTGACTCTTAATCTTTTACAACTTTGTAAAAAATTACCTTTCACTAGCCATGCGTTCATTTCTCCCAGAATCTATCATATCAATGGAAAGAGCCATTCATTACTCTCTCCTCTTTGAGAAATTAATTACATGGCTTGTCTTCATTAACCACCTTGGGGCTAATTCATTGACCATCTATTAGTGAGCTTTAATAGAGAAAGCGATGGTGTTTGTTTAAGGGAAAATTATAGAATGAAAACATTTATTGGTAATCTTATCAGGTATTCTTTAATGAATTAGGCTCCAGAACAATTTTTACATTTCAGGTACGGCCCTATGAATTTTATAATACATTTGCCATGTCTTCTTATATATAAAAATAGATGTAGAAATATATATAGACATAGACACAGATATAGATGTGGAGGAGGTTTGGATTTGGCACTACTTAGGATTCGCAAAGTTTATGAAATGCAAACTTTTGGCCTAAAAGTTTGCAGCTCCACAGCACAAATTAGGGTCAGCCTATAATGCACTTTCTCCTTTGCCTTTGCTCCTGATCAGCTGAGTCCAATCATTTGAAGAAATCCCTAAACGGGGCTCAGAGAAAATCGTGCCACATCCTTAGTATTAAAGTTGTTCTAATGGCTGAAGGTTTTCTAACTTCAAACATCAATGCATGAATAAAATAAAGGTAAAAAAACAGCCACCCAATCCTTACTTGAGCCCCCTCTGATCCAGCAATGTACACGATAGTCTCGGCTGTATGGGGTATTCTCTCTCCTCATTGGAGACAGCAACAGTAGCCCATTGGCTCCCACTGCTGTTAATCACAGCAGGTGACCCATTGAGGAGAGAGTGGGGGGGCAGGGGCGAGCTGCGTTTCAATGTGTCTTAAGGACAGTGGTGTCTTCAGGGCAAGCGGCTTTCTCTGGGGGCACTGCTCGAGGGGGGAGGAGCTAGGAGCGCCAGTGGGGGACCAAAAAAGAAGGGGATCTGTGCAAAACCACTCCGCAGAGCAGGGGAGTATAACTTGTTTTTTATTTTAAATATTAAATATAAATTTAATAAATATCACTTTAAAGTGGATGTAAACCCGAAAATGTTTTATTTTTTTTGTCTGGCACAATATAGAGTATGGGATTTCAGATCAGCTGTGCCCAGTCTTGCCAAAAAGAATTAATCCAGCTCTGAGCAATCCT